>CM060900.1:193988978-194183978 GCA_030762935.1 Hymenopus coronatus | reverse complement strand
TCCTCAACTATTTCGAAACTTAACTGAACGCACGTTCCGCGTACAATAGTATGACATGTACGCCAGGCGCAATGCCATTACCACCTCGTGAGTTTTCGTGATTGATATATTATTTTAAGACCGCTTTAATCCTTAGTTGGCCGTCTTAATATTACTACTCAAATGGCAAAAGCTATTATGCATTTTATTTGAGATGCAGGAGACTTAGTTCACGCAAAAATATAAATAACCCGTTGTTTACTGATATGTCCGTTTTGACTGTACGGGTCCATCCATGGTGGTCGCGGCGTGTCTCTAATATTTTCCTAATTTTTGGCAGTCAACCCCTAAGTACAAAATTCCGCCATTTTGTTTTAAGCTGACATTGATAGTGTACTGATATGATAGGTGCATTTTTTCCGTTGTTTTTACTGAATGTTGCTCTGTATACTCTAGTAAAAAGTTTGTATATCGGCTGGAAACCGGAACTCGTTCTCAGTAAACAAGTCGTTTGTTTTTGAGGTGCACTTTAGCGAGGAGTACGTTCTGTCGCTTAAATCACTGGTCCTCTGAATTTTGGTCATTCCTCTCTCTAAGAACGCCAAGCAATACGTTTAAGTATGCCTAACCGGCCCCGGCGCACATGCCGTCTAGTGTACCTTCCAAAACACTAAGGGGGGGGCTGACTCATGTGGTATAACAGTTTAGAGTAAATCAAAATAGTAAAGTCCCGTAAAACATTATATGCAGTACGGCACCACATAGTGTTTCACTGTAGAAAGGTAATAATGATGATTATGATAATGGTAATAATAATAATAATAATAATAATAATAATAATAATAATAATAATAAACAATAGCAAAAGCATTCGTTTTGTAATGTTGCTTTAAACTTTTCAATTAACTTTACAGTGGGTCTAGGCTCTGATGTTAAATACGAGCGGAGTATTACAGAACAAAAAAAGACTATCTATTGGCGCATACTGAATGTAAAATAAAATATATTAGCAAATTTTCAATCTAAAACGTGATATAACTCTCTGAAAAATAAAAAACATTTTAACATTTCAGACACTTTTGTTCTATTCCTCTATACTGTCACATCAGACATAATTGAAAACCTTGGAAATCCTCTCAGTAAACACGATTCCCTCGCCGTTTTCGCTGATATATAAGAGGAGTAGAACGCTGGCCTCTTACACTCACACCACCACTGACCGGTTTTATTTGGATTAGCCCCGTTGTGCTCTGCAACTCTTTAACTGCAAGCGGGGCTACTGCATACGTGAAATACGTAGGTGTTGAACCACGTTGAATGTCAAATCCGTCTTTCTCAATTACTATCTAATTTTACAATATTTCCGACGGGAAACACAAACATGGATATACTCTTTTCTTTATGTTGTAAATGGCACAACAATTCCACCCAAAAGTTTGATGCAGATATTTTGCCAAAATATGAGTTGTGTTCCTTTGAATTCAAGCATGGGAAATGGTCCATATGTGCTTCTTTTAACACCGCAAATACAATAAAACCTTTGATAAATATCAACCTTGCTATATAACTATAGCATTTTTTAAGAAAGCAGGCATATTAAGACGTTTGCGAAATTTCCCGCTCTCCAGAATAGCACTTTACCGGAAAAACTTACTTAATTCATTGACTTGCTGAACATGCCTATGTTTGACATACTGTCAAAGAAAAATATGTATCTGCCTACTCACCTAACGACACACCGACCCATCCATTCATTCTTCCTTTCAGTCATCCACCCAACCATCCACTTATCCACCCACTCATTAATCCATCCCTCGCCCGTCCGTCCATTCAGTCATTCAGCCATCTTGTTTGTAAATAGACTGAAATTCTATTCTTTGTTCTTATAAAAGCTTACTTAAAACAACCTGTTATCTTGTAAAATATGATACCTTAGATTCAGCAAGAGTTTGTTTAGCTTTGCCAGTTTAGACCTCAATTGCCCATTATTCTTTTCAATTTCTTGACATCTCATACAATGCATACTCTTCTGAAATGTTAGACTTGATGTTTAAACATTTAACTTCGAGGTACAACAAAATCAATAATAATTAATTTCAGCTAATATTTATTAAAATTAAAAGCAACTAGACAGAAAAGCAACCATTCTTATTTATGTTAGTGAGAGTGCCAATAAAACAAACTATAATAGAAAATGTCACACTGCTGTAAAATATTAAACATCTTTATTTTTACTTTAAGGACATAATATGTTTAATAAAAAAAATTGACATTGACATTTCACTGAAGTTGGATGCTTTTAAGATCAGTGAATCCGGTAACAATTTTCTTCAAACACGACTGTTGTTTGTTTCAAAAGGAACATTTAACTGAAGTATATGACGATAAGCTTACTCATAAACCTTCTAAAGGTGCAAGCCAAGAGTTTATAAATGTCTTTCTTCCTTTCCATGGAATTCTTTCAAAAGGACAAATTTCTTACTTCCTCAAATATGGGTGTAATTATCTTGATTAAAGAATAATATTTTATATATGTAATGATCAGTAAGACATTTATTTTGAACTTTCTATAAACACCTTTGGAAGTTCTCTTCATTGGGTATTGGAGTTATTTCTTTTTCTAACTAAAATTTTAAAATTACTTAAAGCACAGGAAACAGGGAATTTTGCGGTTTTACTCCACTCCTCGTTAAGTAGCACTGTCTCCCACTGATCCTATTAAAACCCTGCTCATATACCGAACAAGATTCCTACGAGAATATCCTCATCATGATACACAGAGATCGGTTAATGACTTTAACTGTCAATTGACATGGAACATAGCTTTTACAGAAATGTGTGACAAATGTGAATTCTGAATTAAGCTAGCATGTCGTTGATGCAACTTATCTTCATTAATACATTTTCGTTTTATATTTTTCATTTTGGAATAAAATGTATTTACCCTCTTCTGGAGAACTAAAAGTTCTGCTACTGCAACCTTCTTCTCTATTTTATTTATAGATGCACTTATAATTCTTACACAGAGTCCTTTACAGTGAGAGAAAGTATCGGCATATTGACACCCAAAGACGGACGGAAAATTAGTTTAAATATACTTCTATTGCGTTCCTAAGAAGCGTCTATCGCAAGCTATTTATCTTCAAACAACTTATGCTTTATCAATACTATTATTTCAATTTTGGACTAATATATATCACTTCTTTCCCTGTAAAATACTGTAGTTTTTTGGGAAAGCTATTAATGTGGTCAACTAATGTTTCTTTCCATTGTCTGAAGTAGCAGCCTCTCTGACAAATCTTATAATGAGCAGAAAGATTGCATACGGTACGCATTCGCCCTGCACTGATACCTAAAATGTTCTTGTGGGCATAAGTCAAGTTTATGTTGGTCTTTTTTTTTTTTTTTTTTTCATAATTTTGATGATATAGGCTTCAATTTTGATGCACAAATCAGAACTATAAAAAGTTGTTCTGTTGAATGTAATTTCTCTAACTGCAGTAGTTTTTGACTTATTAAAAATTTTGGTTTAAAAAAGGCATTTGTTTCATTAAAAATCTATCTTGTGGCATAGTTTTTTTCTAAATGAATAAAATATTTTGACAATATTATAGAAGCAAGCATAAAAGCTTCAAGTATTTTGCTCTTTATGTCTGATGACAATGTTGTTACAAAAAGGAACGCTATAATATACTGTGTTCGTTGTGTACTTGTCAACCAGGCTCGATGTAAACATACATCTGCTGGCCCAGGAGGACGGCTTAAACAACTTCAAGAGATTGAAAACCACACAAACCACTTCATCACACCATATTTCAACCACTGCTGCCTCAAGACCAGCATCCTTTCCTGGCAATATGCTGATGTATAAATCTGAAGAATAAAAAGCGACCAAAGCGCTAAGTCTCTGTAGTGCAGTTAGGGCTCCTTGTCTCGGCTGAATTTTAGGATCCGCATGTTAATTGCTTTGGTTCTTTGGACGGCAGCTGTCAGTCTTTGGTTTATTAATGGGAGTGTATGTTCACTACTGCGCAAACTGACGACTCTGATTCTCTTACTTATATTTTCCTTCATTACTTCTCGCTTTACTCCAGCGACGTAAACCATTTCTTATCCTGGGGATATACACCAAACCTGTCTCTTCTCCAAGACGTTTACTACTACTAGGTATATATTTAAAACAAATTGTTCATGACTGAATGCTACTTACTATTATTACTTTTCTTTTTGGCCGAAATTATGAATTTCAGCAACAGACCATTCAACAATAAGTACAGTGATCTTAAATTCCTACAAGAAGAGACTGGAGAATAATGCTGTCAATTGTGCCAAATGCTCTATAGCTGGAAAAGTTCTTATCAACACTGCAAAACGACGCCTTAAGGCACACAAAAGACATTACTATAGAACAAGGGTGTGGCGGAGTGTATATGAAATCAAGATCCCATTTTAGAAACTCAATTTTGCACCAAAACTTAGATTCAAGAGAATGATTCTTCATTTCACCACTGGAAACAAACGTCATCATACTATTCAGAGCTCACAATGGTAATGCTTCAAATATATTACTGAATTGTTTAGGGGATATTACGGTATGATTTGAATTTTAGGTAAAATTGGTATTTTATCAGAAATTGATGAAATCGTTAAGCAAATGGACTAATAGCATGATTTTAAAAATGCAATACATTTCAAAGAATTCTATGGATATTTATTTCATCTTCTGCGTGAGTCAGCTCTAAAAAGCTATACATAGACAAATCAAACTGTGGGACTCATAGGAATAGCGATTTTATAGGACTATTGTAGTTTATCTGGAATTGAAAGATGTCGTATAACGAAAGGTGAATGTTTTACAATATTTTTATTTCGGTATTAGCAACATGAATAACAATTTTTTATGATTTCAGTATAATCGGCTTGAAAAATATCACTAATAGATTAATATAATTTGCTGACTACAGATTGTTTGATACAATCATTTTTATAATGGCAAATAATAAACTGATTTGTGACAAAACATTTGAAGGTCTTTCAAAGGTTAGACATCTGTAGTTCGTTGCTATATTTCTGTTAATAATATTTATTTGGTTAAATCGTGTGTCGTCTTTTAATGTAGAAATCTATATAACACTGGATGTTCAACTGAATTTGGTTAGTGATTCCAATGTGATTTCAAGAGTACCTTGTGTGTAAATTAACATTAGTGGTTATTAACTAATCAAAGTTGATGTCCTGTAAAACAAAGGCTACTATGTTCTTCTTTCCTTGCTATTCATTCCACTCGGCGTATCTTAAAATATCTTGACAATACTGCACATCAAAAATAATTGAATATCGTACACTCAAATCAAAATACATTTTCCAACATATGAATGCCGTCTCTTTGCTTCCTCATTTCACTAACATATAGACAGGTACAAAAGTGATTTAACTTTTAACATATTTCATATGAGTACTCGTGAGTACAATAACAAGAGGATAAGAATATAATCCTGGGTTGATCCGCGGTGACTGCACGCTGTGGCCATTTGATTTTTGTCCGCCTGATTTGTACGGGGTGCCAGGACGAATGCTGTCGGCTGTTCAACCACCATGGATCCTCCCTCTTCCTTCTCTCAACTCATATACTGCTCATCATTTTCAGGTATGGTTGCGGATAGTTTAGTGGCCTGTGGGCAGAGCGGCGCGGCCGTGTGCGCTCTGTAAAACATTCTTCGCCGGCCGCGCTTGTAACTTTGTTAGGGCCATAAGGGTGGCTTGGTCGCCATCTCTCGACGTTGTGGTTCCTCACCGGGACGTTCAAACTGGAACTCTCCAGCGTCTCTGTCATTGTCACTGGCCACTTCGTTTCCTATGTGCCGGTTTATGTGGGGCCTGCTTCATACCTTCCGCCCGGAACCCGTTAGTCACAATAAATTATTCAGGACCCCCGTGCGCAAGCTGTTTTCCTCCATTCATTACCTACTACATAGCAATGGAATGATATAATACAGAACGATTATAATAACACAACGAATACTATTGGATATTTGTATTCATGGTAATACGTAGGCATGCAGTAACTTTATATGCATGTATTAGTTTCTGCACAATATTCAGCACATGGAAGATTACCTCACTCAAATCGGTCTGAGTGACTCAGTTGGTTAGGCACTGGCCTTCTGAAGTCATGGTTGCGAATTTAAACATATGGTTTTTAAGTGTGCAGAAAAGTATCAGCCCCATATCAGTAGATCTGCTAGCATGTAAACGAACTCCTGCGGAATGAAATATCAGCACACTGTTGGCGTTGATGTGGCCCTGGAATTTGACAGCGTCGTTAAAAAAATAAAATATATATGTTGTATATAAGCAAAAAGCATATTACTTAAGACCGTCGTTTAATCCAAGTCCACACGAGAGCTTTAAGCATCTTAATTGAAGCGTAGTTCTAAAAACTGCACTGTTTCCGAAATAGTTTCTCTTCCAGCATCTAGTTTACTCATTCTTTCCCCTTCTCTGACTGTAATCTTCTTAAAGTCTAGCTCTTTCGGCCTCTGCGTTCTCGGAAACATGCTGCACTCTTATTGAATAGAGTGCAAAACAAGATTTGGTGGTCAAATTTTCCTATAACCATAAAACTTTTAAGGATTATGTGTTTATTTTGGTTTAACATGCTGCAAAAAGAGCTAAAAGTGTTATTAGAAGGCTCGGGAATTCATGAAAAGTAGCAGTCAAATCGTATGCCAAAACCAAAAATGGAAGGAACAATGGACATGTGCCACTTACAACCAGATGAACATAGTCTGGTGAATGCTGCCTGTAAATATCAACAGACTATAAGAATTTCAAGTGGTGGCTTGTTACCTGTGATATTCTTAGCTAAAGTGCAAGAAGTTTAAGTTGGTAATTTTTCTACTGTACTTCTCTAACACGGCTGTGAAAATTCCTTTGGTATTCTATTCCTTAGAAGGTCAGTTCATTTTAAAACTCTATTGCATTCCCTAATTACCTGCGCTGGTATGAGGGTAGCACGACATCAGTGGCATTGCAAGTCTTGCAAGTGAAGTTTTTTTCTTTTTGGCTAGTGTTTAACGCCCGTTTTTACTACTTGTGGCACCGCAGGCAATATAAGTAAAGTGGAAGAGCAGATGAAGGAGGAACATCAGCCGCTGGTGCTTCTATCCTGCTTGGTTTGCCTTAAAAAAGAAGAGAGGGCGTAAAGAATGAGTTGGTGAGTATTTCCCTCTTTTTCCAATAACATACAAGAGTCCATTACAGTTCAACTTTATTTGCCTTTCAACTGTCGTTAATGCTTAGACATTTCCATGAATGATTAGCGTGTCTTTCTGTAGGTTTTCACAATTACAACCTTCTCTGAGATGGATGGATGGATGGACGGACGGGTGGATGGGCGGACGGGCGGGCGGATGGATGTACGGATGGATGGATGGGGAGGGTAGGTATATGGTTGAATGGGTGGATGAGGGGATGGAGGATGAACATTGGATGAGCTTAATTTGTTAGAGGGAAACATATCGGCCATTCTGTAAAAATGTTAAAGCCATTTCGTTCAGTGTGTCTCAGCGTATTAATGCGCGCCATTAAAGCTACACAAACCGTTGTAAATCCAAAGTATGCCGTTTTACAATATGTACATGGCTTGAGGGTAATTCATGACTGTCTAGTGATCGTTACTTGTCGATGTTTGATTCCTCGTGCATGGCCTATGTCTAGTCAATGACTTTAAAATATAAACGAAATGTTCTGTTTAAGGAAAAACGTATGTTGCATATTCTTCAAACATTCCGAAGGTATAATTCCTCTCAAAATTATATGATTTTAGAACTTGTACAATCCGTCTGGCGCCGTCGCTCGGCTAAGAGGGGTACAAATAGATTACGTTTAAACTTCATCACCAAATATCCTGAACCTGCACTGCTATAAAATATTTCAATTCCTGTTCATTTATGAAGCTTCCTTTGATTTTAAGTTTTGAAAGTGTAAATGAATTAAATTCATCACATTTAATCCAGATGCCTTCATTATTTAATATCTAAAACCTATTAAATAATAAAAATCCTTTAAGAAGAGAAATTTGTATCTCGAATCCACAATTTGGGTTAGTAAACCTGACCGTTTTTATGAAAATTAGCCGTTTCCTTTGAAATACAAATTACACCATTGGGCTTACTTTCATAGTCAAATTGATGGAACGAATATTTTAACATATTTGCACATTAATCACAATTATAAAACAACTGAAAAAATGCATCGAGTAATAACAAAACAGCTAAGAGAGCGGAGGACTCTACCACTGGACTGCCAGGGCATGCATGGATAGGGGCATGGAGAGCCGCTACATGGCATACAAATTAGATCATAGTCACGAGGGATTCCAACCAAAGGTTCTTTACCTAGTTTCCCCATTCTGCGTTTTCTTTTTCTGCGTAAGTAGTTGAGGCGTTGTGATGTGCAAAAACCTTACTTTGATTAAATCTTTATTTTGCAGATACAAGTGCACGAGGAACGCAATTGCCTCGATAAACACACGCACACACATGCATATTACATACATAGCTAAATACACTCACAGACATACACATACACATGTTTTTCATGGAAGGAAGTTCGAAATGTACTTTAGCTGTGCCCAAATATTAGGCAGTATACTGGGATATCTATGAGCCTTTCCCCCTACTATCGTGACTTCTGGGACCGATATAGTCAGATCCGTATTTCCCAGTTATGCTATATAGTATGCTTAGACCTCAGTCAACTGGAAGTCGATTTCTCTTGGTTTAAAGGTGATCGGCTATTGTGGAAAATAGGAAACAGCAATGTGTTTTCTCTAGATTTAGACATTTAAAGGCATACTTCAGAGCGCCAGAAACTGTATGCTTCTGCACAACAAAACTTGATAGAGCGTACAATCATTTCGTTAAAGTTCTGAAACTTCATGCCTGTTTGTTGTCCACTGAGGAAATAAGGGATGCCAGTAGTTAAGATAGAACAGATCTGGGCCAGGGGCTAATGAGTATACGTGGGGTATATAGGGAGTTAAAGGAGAAGTGAGACCCTAGCGAGAGAGCAGGACTAGGGCTAATGCGTATACATTCAAGAAGTCGTGCTAGGAGGAGAGGGAATCTAACGTACCCCCAGAGTATTAGATATGTTTTTCAACCTTTTGTGGTCCTTAGAAGGTGTTTCTTTTACAGTTGTTTTTATTGTTTTCCCAGCATTTCGACATGTTTTAATGCTTTTTGTGTTATGGATAGTGTTTAAGAATCTTTTAAGATTTTTACATTGTTTTTCCATTACTTTTTTTTAACATTTTTACAAACATTTTACCCCTTTTTGGGATACTGCACACCATTTTCAGGATTTTAAAGATGATTTTAATGTAGTTGCAGTTGTTTAGATTGCTTTTAAGAACACTCTATAGCATAGAGGCCTCATTGTGGAGGATGTATATGGCCTCTAGAGCAGTTAGTTTCAGGATATTCATAAGATATTTTAGCACCTTTTCCCCTGACTTCATGTCGCCCACCGTGGTGTAATGGTTTCCATGCTAACTTCATATACCCAAAGGCGGGGGTTCAAACCCGGCGGAGAACGATGGATTTTTTTCGTGTGTAAAAATCCTTAGTATGGCTTCCTTCGGAAGAGAAGTAAAGCCGTTGGTCCCGTGTCGTAGATTTACGGCACGTAAAAGAACCTCAAGCCTGATAGGGAGGCCTCTGAGTAAAATTAAGCGGTCTTTCACGCCCAGTATAGAATGGGACGCTGAGAACCACTGCAGTTAAAGAGCAATTTTGCTCAGAGGCATCTCTATCAGGATTGAGGTTCTTTTTCGTGCCGTAAATCTACGACACGAGACCAACGGCTTTACTTCACTTCCGAAGGAAGCCATGCTAAGGGTTTTACACCCGAAAAAATGCATCGTCCTCCGCCGGGTTTGAATCCGGGACCTTGGGTATATGAAGTTAGCATTGTAGTCATTACACCACGGAGGGCGACTAAATAATGAGCAATATTAACCTTATGCGTATTCGAGGTTTGCACTCTGAAGGCTCCAAATACATCGGCGAGAAAAGGTACATCAGAGGTTAAGTAGAGGTCACTATATTCTCCTAGATTTCGGATATTAAACTGTCCCCATACAGTTTTAGCATGTTCATAGCCTTGATCATGATTTCCTCCTCATTTAATTTTTTGTAGAACATTGCCTTTGGAGCCAAGCATGTTTCTTTCAAAACATACCAAGACGGGAGGTAATCGCAGGGGAATACTCCTTTGCGAGTTACTAAACCAATCTTCTGAACTACAAAGTATTTATACGTCTCAGGAAATGATGTTATGGTTTTTGTTAGTTTATTCAAGCTTGAACTGAGGAAAGAATATGTATCCACAAATCTAAGCTTAATGCCTCCAACATGCTTCTAGAATGAGCACGGAATCACCTCCACTCTGTCACTTGTACAACCTAGCTGTTTAACGATGAAATGTGAGTCATATCAGCTTAAGTTGTATATCAAAATAAGAATATAATTTGGTGTTTTGCAGGTTAGATTGCAGTTATTATGAAGACTTCCTCGATATTCACCAGTCAAATTAGCATTATCTCTGACCTTCCAGTTGCCTTCAGTGATTTTTTTATTACACAAATTGCATTCGACAGAAGACTCGAATTCCTCCTGTTGTTCATTAGTAAGTTTAAGAGATTTAGCACTTTTCTATATTTGTTATTCTCCTTTACAAGAGATATTTGATAATCCATAAGCTTCTCAGCAGCATCATAGCCACTGTATACATAAGGTGAAGTAGGAGTATCAATCTGATCAACAGATGACGCTGGTTTAACGTATACAGCGGAACTCATAGGGTACTATATGCGATTAATGTAAGCGGAGACTTAAAACTGACCGAAAGTATGGCGAAAACCGGATTTTTTAGGGGAAGGTATATGTGCTAGCCTGTTGGGTAAATTTTATGAGTAAATAACAGGAAAAATAAATGAGACGCTTCCAACTTCACATGCAAAAACTAGTTTCACTGAAAAATCGATGTATTTATTCGTATAAATGTATATAAAAATAAAAAATTATTAAAACAGACAAAAACATTCGTCTGGCATAATTTAACTTCTTAAAACCTCTAAAAATAGGGATGTCCTATACTATTTGGGGAAAGAGTATACAGTTGGTCTGGCTGTTATTCTATAATGCGCAGTGCTTAGTGAGGAAGGAGAGCATATCTGAACATGATGATACGAGAATAGACATGCTGTAAACTGGCTTTTTAGAACTTCTAGTAAGCAGCGACATATGAGACTGGGAAGAACATGCCTCAGGTTAAAAGTGAAAACCGGTTTTAGGGCAAAAGTTTACAGCTGCGTTAACCTTATGAACGGCATTTATGAGAAATTATAGCCGGAAACGAATGATGAGCTTTCAACTTTACTTCCTTTAATCTCGATTAAATTTTAATTCATGGACTTATGCGATAAAAGTACATAAAAAGTATAACATGTACTATTAACATGCAAAAGCAATGTCCGATATATTATTCGCCTTAATAAAAGAACGGAATATATTAAATACATTAGCTAACTCGAACAGAAAGCTATGAAATCACAAGGGCTAAGAGATCGGCCCGTGCTGCTGGTATAAGTAGGAGCAATCTATAGTAAAAAAAAAAAAAGATGTGGAGGACTTCGGAGACTACTTCTCTCGACACACGATGGTGAAGAAGAGACAGCACCGAACCGCCGCCGCTACGGCAGCACTCAGCACTACTCCCCCGGCAGTCACCGTGCCGCCAGTCGCGGTGGCCTTCATCCTTGAGGGCCACCCGCATTTTCTGCGACCGGGGGCCAACTCCGTTGGTAAGAGTGGAGCTTCAGGACCGGGCTGACCTTGAAGCATCTTTGACGTCGGGGTTGCCCTTATTAGGGCGACTTCTGCCAGTCGAAGCAAGCCGACAGGAACGCCACCGGCCCTGCCGCCGCTGCTGCGCCTTTGGGCACAGCCAAGACGCCTGCACTTCAGCGCCGCGGTGCCATTACTGTGGGACCAGCCTCTTGACGACGCAGTGCACTGGGCATGATCTCCGCCGCCGTCGCCGGTTCTGTGCCACCTGCCGTGGCACCGGACACTTCACTGGCCAGGCCCAGTGTCCCCTTTACCAGAGGGACGGGCGCACCACTCCGCAGCCAGTACGATCACCGCAGACCCAACACTCAGACGCCACACCACCTCCAGCTTCTATTGACGCAGCGACGCGGGATGCCATTCAGGACCTTCATGCGGAGATCCTGAATATCGGCGCTCGCTTAGCTGCGTTAGAAGAGGCATTCACCAGCGTCATCTCCAGGAAGCTGCTGGACCTACAAGCTACCACCACCGCCGCCATCTCCACTCTACAGTCCTCCACCGCTGAGCTGTCCAACCGGATAGTCAGTGTCCAAGCGCAGCTTCAGCAGGACCACCAAAATCAGCAGCACCATTCGGCCGACCAGTTTCCATATAACAACCCGTTATACACAACTCCAATTTCAAGAGACGCTTTATCCAGGTTCCAGCAAGGACGACGACTCCGAAAACACCAGCAGATCCACTCAGAACACCGAGTAAAATTCACCGGAAATCACCAGTCATTTTCACCAACCACTTCTCCAGAGGGGCACTCAGGGCGCAAGTCATGTGTGTCCACTGGCTAATTTCACTATCACTCGCGGTTACTGCCACTGGCAGGCAGCATTCATTATCACCAGAAATGCGCAGGTGCTTAATGCGGTACTGCACCAGAGAGGCATGGGCCTCCTACTTCCGGTGGGGGTTTTTAATGAGTAGTGCCACCTTGGTTCGAGTCCAGGATGGGGAGTCTCACACTCCCAGGCTTGCCTGGGGTTAGGGCGTCAGTTACCTTTATCCCCATCATCAATAAAAAAATAGATCTTCAGGCTCTTCGAGGTGGAAGATGGGAAAGAAGAAACGCCGCCACGGGAGCAATACCGCCGCAATAACTTCAGCGCCCGCCGCAGCGGACTCGCCGGATTCATCACTAGAGCGGGGCAGCGCAGTCTGGTCGGATTCTCCGTCGATTGAGAATGTGGAGTCTGGGCAACCACACCACGAGTCACCGGCGACACAGTCTTTCGCCCCCGCTTACCCAGCAGCACCGTCTCCCGCCTCCTCTCCGACTAGTGTCGCCGTTGCAGTCCTTGAGAGTCAGCCGGCTGAGCCGGTTAACAGCTCAGCCACCACACCGCCACCTGCGGCCGCAGAATGCCGGCAGTTGCAGCCGAAGCTGCTGGCATCTCATATGACCGCCGCCGCCACCACTGACAACCGGCCACTGCAACCGCAGTTCCGGCTTCTTAACCTCCGAACACAGGGACTCCTCCCTTCACAGCCACTACCGCTCCGTGGCCACCGCCTAACCAACACTCCAGCAACACCCACTGGACCGAGCTACGTGGATCCCAGTCACCGCAGACCAACTCTACAATGAACTTACAGCGTCTCAGCGTGGTCGTTAGGGGAGTTCCCCGCGATGTTCTGAGGCGCCTAATCGCGCAGCCGGACGCAACGGCTGGCCCTCAGTAATGAGGGCCACAAGAATTCACTCTGGGAGAGGTCCGACACCACTCATCAGGTCGAACTCGCGGACTCCAGAGACCTCGAGACAGCCTTGCGCGAAGGCTTGCCCATGTTTGGGCGGCGCCTGAGCGTGGAGGCAAGTCCAGGTGCCCGACAACGACCCTACCTCTGCTGCTGCGCTTACGGCCTCCAGAGGACACCTGCGCAGCACAACTACGCTGTCACTACCGAGGGGTTCCCTCAACAACAGCACAATGCACATCCCACGAGATGACGAACTGCCGCCAGTACTGCGCCACCTGCAATGGCTACGGTCACTTTACAGGCCATTGCGCCCATTGTACCCACGCAGCCGAGACTTACAGCAGCACTCTCCGACTCAGCTCGGACGACGACATCGACCACCACCGCCGCCACCACAAACGCTCAATCGCCCCCTGGGCTCTCCGCCACTCCTGACAACACCATCGGAGAAGCCACCCAGGACCTCCAGCCGAAATCCGGGCCAGCAGCACCCAACTGGTCTTGGTTGAGGAGGCACTATCCAACTTCACAGCCACCACCACAGCACTGGACACCACACTACACCGACTTCAGCACCTCGAGGCCGGAATCAGGAATGTACAGGAAGCCACCGCCGTCTCCGGCGCAACCTGGCCTTCTTCGACGATTACATGGCAGCCAACTCCGCAGAATATCTGCATCACTCAGTGACGTACTAACTGACGACTGACTCCCACATTCACTTCCAAACAAAAGAGAGCAACTTCACACAGCATGACCAACACTCTTCCCCCAGTAACAACTTCAATTTCTCAATAAAGCTCACCTTCTACTCCTTCCTACCTACACCTCCACTTCCTAGTCACTATTATTCAGGGCACTGTGTCATGGGTAATGCCTAGTTATCCTATCTTCGTACTCGATCCCGGATATCGTCCGGCAGCACCACAGACTGCCCCATACTCACGGAGGTGCGGTACTCCGGAATCCTCTCCCTCAACTTCCATTTCCTATCACCACCTACACTTTTTCCTCAAACTCGCCAAGCTCTCCCCCTGAGGAAATAACTCTTTGTGCCTTCTAACTCTCTTTTTGTCCCTCCCTTTCCAAACAAAAAAAAAAAAAAGATCTTCATTGCGCCAGTTTGCTTTAAGTCGAGTAAATCAGCTTCTCCTAGAGAAACTAGCCCACAAAAGTGAGAATAACGTGTGAAGGCCCGAATACTAGGGTTTTATTTGCCACGCAGATATCTTTGATACACGGAATTTTAATCAAACTCTTTATATCCATTTTTATAATGTTGCAAATAATTCCGTGTAAAGGTTTATTTTGGTTGGCGGGATTTTCCTGAAAATTTTTGTGTGGCATACTTTGAAAATACTGAACTTACGTGCCAAGTTTGGTATTTAACGGAATCTTCGATTTTGAGTTATGCTGTACACACACAAGCGCGCACGCACGCACACACACATACACACACGCTCGCGCGCACACCCATACACACAGACACATGGACCTTTAAAATGTTGCTTTGTTTGAGTCAGGGGTCCTCAAAACATGTATTTCTGGTGAAACCTCGGAATCAAATTTTCGGGTGAAATACAACATTATCTCTGCCTATTATGCATATTGTACATATTGTTTTGGGACATTGTATTGGAGACCTTATTAGACGACTTGAATGAGGATGTAAACATCACAAACACTATCGCATATGCCGACGATCTTTTTTTTTTTTAATCATTATTGAGGGTAAAAACAGGAACGACTTGGAAAGTAAAGCAAATAATCTAACACAGAAACTAAGCAATTGTTGCGCAAAATCAAAACTACAAATATCACCGAATAAAAGGCCGCGCCGTGGCCGAGTGGTTAGACCACTCGACTCTCACCTAGACGGCTGGGGTTCGATCCCAAGCGACCGCATGTGAGATTTGTGGTGGACAAAACGGCGCTGGAGCGGGTTTTCTCCGGGTACTCCGGTTTCCCCCGCCATCGCATTCCACCGGTGCTCCATTATCATTCATGTATCATCAGTGTCACCGCCTGCGGTCCCATTAGTAGTTAAAGCGGGCGTTAAACACTACAAAAAAAATCACCGAATAAATCAAATTATATGCTTTTGAGGGGTAGTTTAAAAAGTGATCCAAGCATAAAGTTTAATAATCAAATCATAAGAAGACAAAAGGAGGCCAAATACCTCGGAATATATTTAGATGAGAAATTAAACTTTAGGAAGCACACAGAGTATATAAGAAATAAATCCGAAACCGTGATGATGAAATTGGCCCGAATTATGCAATAAAATTTTAAAATACCGTTACCACAATCTCAACATATCATAGCAGTATTTTCGTATCCATTATAGCATATGGCGCTAGTGTTTTGGCCACTCGGATGCAGGACGTTCATATAAGGAGCTTACTAAGGAGAACTCAAAGAAAAATCTTGCTACGATTTCCTGGAGCAGTTAAAACCACTCCGACTATGACCCTCCTAGTTACGACAGGAATTTGGCCAATAGACCTTTTAATTAATCTTAAGGGAGCAAAATTTTGGTTGAAGAAGAATGAATTTGGAATGGTAACACAAATAATTGGAAGAAGATGTGAAAATGTAGCTGAAATTATGAGGTTTTTGAAAATAAGCTGGCGACAAGAATGGGACATAACGGAAGCGGGAAGGAGAGTACATAATTTATTTAATGATATCAACGAAAGACTTAGACTTAAACATATTCAGCCTACTAGAGGACTAATCCATTATATCACCGGACATGGACCTTACAAAACATATTGGAAAAAAATTAATAAAACCTTAAACAATAATTGTGCTATTTGTAATAAACAAGATACACCCGAATATGTCCTGTTTGAATGTCCGCGATATAGTGAACAAATAACTCAATTACGAACTGAACTAACTGGGCACAAAATAGCGGACATATTAAGAAATGAAGACTTATATATCCACCTAGAGAAGTTAGCGAACAAAATTAGTAAAATTTCCTGGGAAGAGAGAATTGAACAAGTGGAAATACCAACCCGTGCACTAGCCAGAGGTGAATTAAGAAGATCCGATAGAATTCGAAATCAGTAAACTTAAATTTATAACTGACACTTTGATAAATACTTAAACACAGAAATATAGGCAAATACTATTGCAACTTAAATAACTGTGAACCCAAGGGAGGAAGTTTATAGGAAGAAGAGGAAGAATAAATAATGCAAACTAATTCTAAATGGAGACTGGAGACTAATGGAAGATGGAGAGCCGAGCATAGTAGAAGGAGGCGAAGAAGGAGCCGGTGTAGACCAGAGTGATAAGAGGGATGCAGAGGGTGTATGAGAGCAGGAATGGTGGATTATGGGCTTCTGGCGGTGGACAGTACGAGGCAAGGGGAAATGACGTTGAGGAGGAAGTGTTAGTGAAGTGCTAAATAGTGTTAAAAAGTTAAATACAATGAGTTTAGTGTAATGATAATGTAAAAGATTAGGTATAATTAGTAACAGATACTAGCCAAAGGAAGTAAAAGACAATTTACTACAGTTTACTTTAATGTAAAGAAATTATTGCATAATATAATTATTTAGTTGCGCTGGTAACCAGTGCATATTTTGCTGGATACCAGTAGTATAGGATTAGTTTTTCATTTATCTTAATAATCTAGAGCATAGTTTTATGGGTAAATAGCTGGTTACCAGTTATTTGTTTACTGGTTTCCAGTAATTAATAATAGATGGTTTAGTGTTAGTGAAAGTTGTTTTATGGTGGGAATTTATTTTATTTCAGTTTATATTAATTTGCTTTGTTTTAATTTAAATTTTGAGTTATTAGTATATAAGTATTATGCGTAAAATAATGATGTATATCAATAATTTAAAAGTGGGAAATAAATTATAAAGTTTGCAATATAAGTCCTGGTATAGGGAACAAGATGCCAGGATGTTGTATTATAGATTTTATTTTATTTTGTACATACGTGCCAGAGAAATTAAAAAACATTGTGAGTAGATGTTCCCGAAAAAGTGCCACTGGACAGCAGGCTCTTATTCTAGGACTATACGTTAAAAGTACGTTCCCATTATAAAGGTGCTAGAAAACATGTTCAGCTATTTACCTGCAAAAATGTGCAGCTTGGCATGTTTGCGGTAGTGATGTTTACAACTGCAAACCATCCTTTCGTGAACCACGCAATAGGGCGCTGCTTTGAAGATCAATTAATTCCAATTGGCGCTCCATCATGCGGCACTAATGAATCATAATTAGCGAACATTAGTAAACATTATATACAGTATTTCCGATAAATTCGGTAATAAAGTTAGGCATTTTTGTTTTGTATATGTAGCACCTGCTTCATAACCTATTTTGAAGATTGAAAACGGAGCAGCTTTCTAGTTCCGTTTCGCACATTAACATTTTATTGCTCCTGAATGCTTTCACGCAATTTTGAACTGTAAGATCTATATGCTTTTAATTAATTTCTCGGTGTTGATTATTACGGATGACTTCACAGGAATGCAACCGAGTTAAATTGGAATCAGACAAATGCAAGGTTTTGACCATTTTGACTCTGTGGTCTTCGTCAGGGTTCTCCCACAGAGTCAAGATGCATTTCTTGGAGTTCTGTATGTTTTTGTTTACACCGTAATCAGAGGCTAAGGTAACTATGCACAGAAGAAACTTTTAAATCTTGTAGCTTTTCCCATTGTTTTCAAACGAAAATATGTTAGGTCTAATTATGCAAAATAGTGTTTTAAATTATGTAGAAATCGTATTTTAAAAAAAAATCAGCATATGACTTAAATAATAATATTAAGAACTGTCATTGAATATTTTGTCATCGTTTAGTGTCCAGGGAAAAATATTAACACTTGGATATAATTTTATAACAACAGATGCTATGCGGTTAAATTAATTTTTGTATTTTGAACAATTTAAAAGTGTAGCAAAACCATACGTTAGCTTTTAAGATTCATTTTCTCCGTCTTTGTGCAGAAAATTTCAGTAAGAGTGATCAGAAACTTTATCCTGTGGAGAATTTTTAGTGTTCCAAGTTATAGGAAAAATCAAAGTCGAATAAAACGCATTGGAAGTAAATACAAGTCATTCGTGTTCTGTTGGGAATACAAATGGCCGCCCATCATAGCTTTAAGGACCTCTGATAGCAAAGTCATTGTATGAAACTGAAGCTACAAGTTCAATATATGTTCATGACGTGAAAGTTAATTTGTTTAATATGTTTTTAAAAAATTTACCGAATTTCAGCTGTGGGTACCCTTATTTCTTTTAAGATCCGAATCGCAAATAAACATGTGATCTTTAGTTTTGCATAAGCAGTCCCGTTACTTATTACTGCTTTATTAATTATTCTCATAGGTCAAACGCTATTTGCCAAGTTTTGTCTCTGCTTAGCCATCTTAACGGGCCGCCTAAAGTTGAAATAAATCCTGATCTTCGGTACTGTTCATCAGCTGTGTTTGCAATTACAGTATTAACAAAGGTGTACATAACATTTTTAAAAGTAAGTGCTTCCTGGTGACAGTGCAATTAATCACTATAAAACTACATATACCAGAGGAATGTTCACCTTGACAAAGGAATCTGAGGAGTGTTTTTATTAAACCTATTTATGTACTCACCATAGCTGGTGCCGCTACTTAGATTACTTTATCTCACTGAAGCCAAAACTTGTACATAATTATGCTATTATCACTGTTTCAAATATATTTTTACTCGTGCAAGATTTTTCTTCGATAAATGTACAACAACCCTTCGATCAGAGCTAATTATGTGTCAATCTCTAACAAATGCAGCATGCTACGCTTTATTTTTAACAGCAGTAGTTTTGTCTAGTGAAACAAAACGATGAAAAGTTTCTTTAATTTGTCTATCAGTTATTCCTCTAAACTTCTACAGTCTTCAACAAGTCTGTTAATAATAGTAATTCGTGACAAACTGATAGCATAATATGACCTATTAATTTTGAATATAGCTCTTTTACTGCGATAATTACACGTTTTAATATATTCTCCATCGGAATATTGTTTGATGATATGGCACGCTAATATTTGTTTCACTGTGTGTCTGAGGAAAGCTCACCAGCAAACTGTACATGAGTACATAACGAAAGCTAACCTGAAACTTCTCACAGAGGTAAAAAATCACAACAATTAGGTACATACACAAAACGTTAGCTGCTTAAATTAAGACTACTTAAAAGCCGATCTAGAATGCATAGTTCAGAAATAACGGCGGGCACTTCTTGCCATTAGTTGAGGAACCTGGAACACAGAAGTACGAGAAGTACACAGTGAGGAGTGACGCGGTTGTCTCCATTCGAAGTCAGTGCTCTCAATGTTGTACCCACAGCGAACAAATTGTGGCGGCATGGCAGATCAACTTCTGATCTCTGCTTCTGCTGCAATGAGCTGGAAACTCTGCACCATAAACTAGTGGACTGCGCCATCTTACACTCTATTTGGGCCTGGATATATGGTAGTACCTGTGTCATCTGCTGTGGGGCAAAAGAAAACCGTGAAAACTATTTAACCTTGGAATTCCAACAGGCAGCTGTGGGATACCCTGACCTAGATTATATTTGCCACATGTCATTGGACTCTGCTGGTTGCAGACGTGGCACTACTACTGGACTTCCAGAGTTTTATCCGGAAAGAAGTTGGGAATTGGAGAAAAACGGGCCACTCTGTCGTTGGATCTTCCGCATTTAAAGATACTCTAGGTGCCGATAATGTGACGGTGCCAGCAATTACACCCTTCCCAATTAAAAATAATAAACAAACAAATAAACGTATAATAAAACAAAAGAAAATAAGAAAACAAAATTTAAAAAATGATTAAGAAACAAAAAGGAAAAAAGAAGCAACTACAAAACATAGATAATAAATAAACAAATAAATATGTGAAGAAGGAAAATTCTTTATGAAAAGTCCAGTTAAGGCACAAACTTTATCAAAAAAGGGGGGGGGGTACTATCTCGAATAAAACCCAAGCTACCCGGAGCAAACATAAGTATTACTTTGGTTTAATTGTTTTTCACATCATCCGTGTGTAGGACAGGAGTTGGTTAGGTAGAGTCAGACTGAAAAATTCAATGCCGTAGCCGGGATTTGAACCACGGATCTTCCGGTCTGTAGCCGGTTGCTCTTTAAGTCCCACCTGGGACTAAAAGTACTTAAAACATTGTAAGTTCCCATCGAGGTGTTCATCTCAAAATCATTTGAGATCACCTTGTGGTTTACCGGGAAACATGCGAGTCAGTTGAGAAGTTCAATGCTATGCCGGCATGATGCCATGGTAGTTCAGTGGAAAAGCAGCCGGCTAGAGACCGGGAGATCCGTGGTTCAAATCCCGGCTATGGCATTGAATTTTTCAGTCTGACTCAACCTATAAATATTGCAGTTAAATAATGATATAAAAATAGAAAAAACACGGAGCGCGAGAAAAAAAAAAAAAACCGGAGCTTAAATTTTTTCGAGCGCATATTTTCACGGTTAGGATGTTAGCGGTGCAGCTTAAACTCTGCTGCACTGACCAGTTTACATATCTGTAGAACAAATAGGAGCACCCAATTGCGTGGTTAAAACACATGCTACTCTTACACTAGCGATAGAAAACCAAATCTCTCACGCTGCATTTTCCCTATTCACACTGTTGACTTTTAGTATCCAGACAATGTCGTTTGGCACTTTGGACTCTGGTGATCCCTCCGAAACATAATTATATGCAAACTAAGAATTTTTGATCATGTCATGGAATCCCGTAAAACACACATTTTAAATACTATGGCTCTGAAGAGGTCAAGATAATTAGCTCATACATTCGCCGGTAGAAGGAGTTCCACCGACGGAAGAAAAAGCTGTACAAGAGTTACATTTTACCTATAGTACCAGGGGGTGGGATTTGAAAAAATGTTAATGCTCTAAACATGTAGAATCTCAAAATGCAGTCTACTAATCCAAAAGTAGGATAGACTTAGCTCCTATAAATGGATCGAATGCTTCGTTGTAACACACATTTGTTTATTTCCCATATTTGCAAACTTTGTTGCTTTAGAACAGTACCGCGGAAAGTTCCAGTCGGTTCTTAAGGAAAAATTAATATTTTTTAGAAAGATTGCTGTAACTGCCATACCAACTGTGGACATTGGGTATAAGGGCGTTCCAGCACTCACTGACTGTGACTTGCTTCTATCTGCTCTTCACCAGTAAACGGCTGCGTGCGTGTAGCTCTCGTTTCCTTCTCGAGGCCGCTTTCATAGTGTTAACAACGTGCTAAGTACCTCTTACTTGATAAAAAAGTATCACTTGCTGATTTCTGTATTTCTTCCTCGTCAATTGTTTAAGAACAGGAAACAATTTTGAAATTTTTAAGCCCTTTTAAGCCCTTAATATGAAAAAGCTCCTTAAATTTTCATATCCAGGAATTTGAAGAAATGAAATTATTAATTGGGAAAACTTTTTTGGTATATTCAAGGATCATTACAACATACCATCATTTTATTTTATGTTCTTGCTTCCAAAAGCCGCGTACAGCACTTTTTTGGATAATAATAATGTGTTTATTTTTTCCTTATCAATTAGAAATTTTCAGAAATAAATCATATAGATATTTTTTATTGCATCATTTATATAGCCCCCTTTAATATTTAAGGTCATATCGGGGGCCTTACATTTGAAACAAGTCGTTGTCAGTAGGTTTAAATCATTTTGTTTTCTTCAAGCACACACACATTCACTCTCACATACATACATCCAGGCTCTGTGGGGGATAGGGAACAATTCTGGCTAAAGAAAAATACCCCGGGACCTCCGGGTGAGAAGTCAGCTCGCTGACCACTCGACCACGGAGGCAGTCTATAACGTTTTTGCACTGTGATCAAGGAATGTATTTTTCCCCACCTTTGTTAAGCCAATATTTCATTAATTCCTCTTTGTATTCAGGACCCACACTGTATTTCTATTCTTTCTGTGGACTTGGTTCATAGCTTGAAGAGGTAGACTTATATGGTGATTCACCGCCAGACTAAACTGAAGAGAGCTGACTAACTAATTCTTGACCTCAAGTACATTCACCATCTTCATCCGTTTATTCATCACTACATGTTTTATCTTGAACTTCTAATGAATTTTCTACAAAAATGATCTCTCTAAATGGATGGTCCTCTACTAACTGGACTATGCTCTCCGTCAGTTTAGTTTCCTCTTCAGTGATTTCACATCTCGCACATTATTTTTGTCGCAAATAACAATTAGTTACATATTGCACTTGGAGTAGTTTCACTTCGCCCAATATTACAAACAGAGCATGGTCACAAAGAGACGAGGGCAGCTAAGAGTGAGAGAGTAGTTAGTGGCGCGCCGCGGCGCCACGGTAGGACACGGCAAGAATCGCTCGGCATTGGCCGTTCTACCACAGCAGTTGCCAAAGACTACTCAATATTTTAAAGGGGCAATACTGACGTTTTATTGTGTCAAAGGGTACAAAACAAGGCTGCACTGCAGAATTACTATATGCAGGGTGCAAACAAAGTTCTGCTATTCTTATGATATCGAACCGCGGAGCTAGTAGTGACCAACCTTAAGGAGCACGTGCGTTCCCTACAAAGTATTTCATAAAATAAGTTCTCCATAATATAATTTAGTAAAACGCTATAATATGTAACGGCTTTTTTCTACCATTTTAAAACTAACGTGAGCTCTTTCAGCACTGTACAATTGTAGTGAAAGTGACTGTATGTAATATTAACCACAAATTGAAACCACATCGTCATTATCTTCTGCAGTGGCACATTCTCCAATAATAAGGGTAGCTAATTACGGAGGAATTCCAGGTAGCGTGCTACTGTTGGATGCCCCTCGAAGAATAATGGTCCAACAAGGTGGTCTCCCAAGAGTCCACACCAGACATTGACTCCCCACTGCCCTTGGAATGCTGCCTCCCTTAACAATGAGGATTGTCAACACTCCAATAATGCAGTTCCATTGTTATGGAATCTTGATTTGTCAGAAAACACGATCCTGGATACGAATCCCACATCATTTGCTACTCGCTCCAGCAACCATTCATGAAAGGTCGCTGAAGCTTCGAAATCTCTTCCGTGAAGTGCTTGGTGTAGGTGCAAACGACAAGGACGAAACTTATTAGTGTTCAATATTCGCACTACAGAAGACTGGCTGATGTTCGCCTCCTGAGCAACTGCCCGTGTACTAGTGTGCGGATTATCCTGGATAGCGTTCAAAACAGCTTCTGCATTAACACCCAATATTGCTGCTGGGTATCTAAAAAGAGGCATTCTCGCAAGCAACGCTGTTACACACAGATGTCTTTCAACACTCTGGAAGGTGTTTGCTGTTGGTTGTCGTCTATTCGGATATCTGAGCCGCTTGTCCATTTGTTCTTGTTTCTCTGTAGATCAAAAGCATATTTACGTAGTCGTCTGTTGAATACATAATGAAAGACTGGCATAAATATCGTGCGAGAGCATACGTGTGGAGAATGAAGGGGGTCGGCATTCAAAATAGCATACTGTATCATGCCAGTCCAATGGGGCAGACGTCACTAAGCGTACTCTACCCATTACAAACTCCTGAGCTCACAAGTAATTCAAAATAAGATTACTGTAAATTTGGTTTACATGTTTCGATGAACAATAAAAGCAAATGTGTTTGTTGCTGAAAGTTGAATCTGTGTAACGGATTGTTAGTGCACAGGGCACCTCATAATCCTATTGAGCTATTTCGAGATTTGACTGAACGCACGTTCCGCGTTCAATAGTACTACATGGGCGACAGGCGCTTTACCATTGCCAGCTCGCGAGCTTTCGTGCTTGATTTATCCTTTCCGATCCGTTTTAATCCATTGCTGGGCGTTTTAATACCATTATTTAAATGGCAAAGGCTGTTATGCATGGTATTTGAGTTGCAGGAGACGTACTTTTCACAAACATTTAAATAAACCGTTGTTTAATAATATGACCGTTTTGACTATACGGGTCCATGGTGGACGAGGCGTGTCCCTAATGTTTTCCTAGTTTTTGGCAGTCAACTCCTACTAAGTACAAGTTTGCGCCATTTTATTTTTAGCTGACGTTGATAGTGTACTGATATGATGGTCCCATTTTTTCCGAGGCGTTAACTGAATTACATTGCTATGTATACTCTAATAAAGGGTTTGTAAAATCGGGTGGTAACCGCAATTCACTCTCAGTAACCGAGTGGTATGTTTTTGAGGTTTACTTTAGCGAGGAGTACGTTTTGTACCGTAAACCACTGTTCCTCTGAATGTTGGGCATTCCTCTTTCTAAGAACGTCAAGCAATACGTTTAAGTGTGCGCAAAACTGGACTACGGCACTAATGCCGTTGGATGGGTGGCCTAAGGGGCGGCTGACTCACCTGGTATATGCATTACGTGGATAGCGATGTATAAATGCAATTGATTAGACTTCGTGGTTTGTTTTCAAACTATTTTTTTAGTTTTATACAATGACATACACGCCATCTGTGCATTATATAGCGTAAAGAAACATAGTTTATGTAACTATGGTTTAATGCCTTTTTTACTGCAATCTTGTTTCATTCGGTTGAACACATTGCCATTGCACTGCTTTACTCACGCTTTAGTTCATTTTCAATAAATTGTAAGTACACGGGAAGCCTTCATGAATGCTGTATCAGTGTCATTCCAAGGAAAGTCTAACGCAATTTCATACCTCCATTCCAACATTTAGAGTTCATTATTGCGTATGTAAATTCCACCATAAGGAATTTGTCCTACCATGATAACATTACTGTAGAAATTACACGGCAAAATACGAGCCACATAACACAGCTAGTATATTAATGCGAATCACATTTTTAAGACATTTTGTAATAAACAACCCTAAGGTATTTAAGATTCTACCATTCAATTCCAGAAAAAACTACACCCCGAAATTTTGTGCCATATGATCTACCTGACACAAGAAGAAACCCTATAATTAGTATATGAAAAGGATTCGAATATATTATGTGTTCAAGGTGTTGAATACCCTAGTAAAAATTATCACTCAACTGAATTCGGTGTACACTAATAATCCGAAAAAATGCCCGATTTCTACCCGTTATATCAAGTCATTCATCTAAGACAGGCGGCTTCGTAAATTATTTAATATGACTGAAATTGGTTGAATTTATCCGACAAACTTCTCACAATACCACCCGAAATTACCAACCTTTATTGCATTTTAACCTTTTCTTAGAGGTAAAAGTCTGATTATGAATAGAAAAACAAAACTAATATAAGAATGGTAATGTAAACCATCCGTAAATACCAACAGTTGAAAGAATCTGAAATAGTGGCATACAGTTATACGGCCACTAGAAAAACACCACTTGCTCATAATGGCTATGCTCGATAAACGGCTTAATATGTATGTATATATGGTTGGGCATCCATGCTCAAACAATCAATCAAATTAAATTTGCTTATTCTCTGCATGCCTTTATGTATTCTGACCAGTGTTCTAATATAAAAGTGGAGAGAATGGGATTCTAATTACTGACCTTCACAGGTTTCACTCATGGTCAACCTCTTTTTGTTCTACTTTTCTTTTCTATTTTTACTATATCTGCCACGTATCAGACCGAAAAGCAGTTGCAGTGACGAACTGTAAACGCAAGTATGTGTGCATCAAATATATATATATATATATATATATATATATATATATATATATACACACACACACACACACACACAGAGGCTGTTTCAAAACGACACCAGTTGATTAGCTTATACTTTGACTTGTCCGAAACTTGATGTCGCAAATTTTAAACTCTTCTATTTAAAGTTTTATGTGTGTTTAAAACACGCACACATTTGGGATTAGGCAGCGAAGGAACAACGGTTGTCATACGCCACGTAAACAACGTCAGAACGTGTTATACGAAACACATAACAAAACCCACATGCTACGTTTTCCATTGCTAAGGTGATTTGTGCCGCGCCGGCGTGTCTATCAAACCACCCCTACACCACGCGACTGAGACCTTCGCTACCAACCGGCATCTCTCTTAGAGTGGGCCAGGTATGTGCCATTTGGTTATGTGCGGCTGCCAAATCCATGGTGATTTTATGGCAGTTTTTGTGTGTGCAGAATTTAGAGCTGAAAATTATATTCACGTCTCACGTATTATATGACCAAAGTGTTTTAAGTTTAGTGTATTAGCAAATTATCCTACTGTTTTATAGTCATATAGAGAGCCATTCACAAGTGTTTGACCATAGGACGGATTTTCATAATATAATTATGCAGCGCTTTCTTTAGGAACTTTTAGAGGCTAAAATAAATAAATAAATAAATTATAATAATACTTATTGCGATTATTAATATTATTATTATTGTTGTTGTTGTTGTTGCGCAATTAAACTCGCTCACCACACAAATTTGAACCCGTTATGAACTGCCGCAGCGTCCAGTTTACTTGCAAAAGCCCTTTGAGCTGAGTTTCCCAATATCCGTTTTGTGAGGATAGGGAAGACACCTGGGAGACGCCCATCCAAGTAGATCACCCAAACCAAGATTTAAAATTCTCAGTTTAGAAATCAGGAATATCACCCTCACTAATGTGTTTCATTCCCCTGTGAAGATTCCTCTGTGTGTGTGAGTGTGTGTGTGTGAGTGTGTGTGTATGTGTGTATGTGTATGTATGTGTGTGTGTGTGTGTGTGTGTGTGTTTTCACGCGCGCTAGGAGGTACACTATCCATATTCGTCTAGTAATGATCTGAATTTATAATACACAGTTTTTGCTTCAATTTAGACACAAATACGGTTTAGGACGGAGCAATTTACACGATGACGTCCGTGAGTTTGTGTGGAATTTATTGGGTCATTACTTCTCTCGCTTAAATTAGTCGATAAATTTGCAAGCTCTGCTAAACTTTGCAACACTCCTAAGGACTTTTGTGAATTTTCGGGAGAACAAATAGGTATTAGTTAAACGATGTGACGCAATCCAACTCACATTCTTACACGTTGCATTCACAGAAACTAGGGTTATGCAAATTTCAGAAAAGCTAGGGTACTTGTAGAAAGACTCAAATGAAACAACTATTATTAGCAAGAGTCACCAAATCTGCGGGTAGACATTTTGTACAACTTAAACAATGCTGGTGTATTTGAATTAGCAACATGCAGTTGCTGGTTATACGAAATATTTACCCATGAAAAGGTTTGTTTTAATTTTTATATTTTATGAATCCTTTCTAATTTAAAACGCATCATGAGAAGTTAATCGCAGAAGCCAAAAATTTGATCGCAAATATTTAAGCGTTTTCCCAAGAAGCGGGGGCAAGAAAATCGCCAGGGTATTTCTCAAGAAGTGGAAAATGAACATATATCAACACACGCAAATTCTTATTCCCCGATTTTAATTAGGATTGGAATTTAAACCAGCCTTGGTTTTTAAATGGGTTCGCTACTGTGGAGCACCTATTATGTCGTCATCTGTCCGTACGCTTCAAGCAATTCGGGAATCGCTGGGGGGTTTTATTTACAGGGGTTGGAGAAAATTTGTTGAAGTGTTTCAAAGTTTGTTAAATTCGGTACAACATTAAAATTAGTTGGCGGTTGTGTACGGATAGACATAAACAGCTTCCGCTTTTATTAGTGTTTTAATTTTTGATTTATACAAGACTCTGGTCAGTCGGCCATAAGGGTGCCGGATTAGCGGAAGTGACAGACAATTGAGAGTTTCCTAAATTTGGTTTAAGTACAGAGAGACAATACCTTATTAAATACAAAGAAACGTTCATTTTCATGGAAGGCTTGATTCTTGAGTGCGTATATATGCAGTAATATTAATCATTGACGTATCGATGGTACACGACGGTGGTATGTTTTACTAGATAACTGTTTTACAAGTATTAAACTGGATCTCTATGTATCTGGTTGATGTCTAATGCGCACCAGGAAAGTATCTGAAGTTTCAGTACCAGCAGTGGGAAACCCTTCATACTGTCTCCTCCTATGTGCTGTTCTTCATTCCTTTTTTCATTCCTTTCCTGAATGCATTTTATTATTCCTACATCAGTTAAAGTTTGGTCTACTTCACTGTTTCCTCACTCAGCCACTTAGTATATTTTCCATCAAATTTTCCTTCTCCTGGAAGCTTGAAGAACATGTTAATGTATAAAATATCTGCAAGTGATGCTTTTGTTTTAACTGGCTCATAGTTCTTGCCCAACGCTGGCTCCATCACCCCATTAACGGATAGCCACACCTTTCTTCATCTCTTCAGTAGCGTTCTCCACCTTATCCCACGCTTCTGTTGTTTTTAAAACAAAATTACGTAAGTTCTTTGCTCCTTAAAACTTAAAGATAGCCTCGAGAAAGCATTTTTCACATTCCCTCAGCAAAGAGAAAATAAGTACCTGACGATCATGACGTTTAATTGGTTCCAAACTGCCCTGGTCCAAGGGCTGAATCGGGGCACGCAAATTGGGTGGAAAAATTAGTGCTTGTTTATCATCGGATCTTAGCGTCGTATCAGAAAAATAAATGGAAGAAATGCCAGTTATTAGGATGCTTTACAGTGACATTTTTTCTTCAGTAATTTTTCTCGCAGTTGCTACAAATGATTCGTGGAACCAGCGAGACAATGTCTCTCTATCTCTCTACACTTTATTCTGAGCAAAATAAATTGAATGATAGTGTATTCGTGCCACTGTGTTGAAACCTGTGTTCATGGTGGAATTTTCCAATCACAATGAGTTTATGACTCTCATTTACGTTACAAACGGCATTAATGTCACGCGCTATTTCTGTTATCTGTACCCACAAGCTACCTTCCTGTTCTTGGCCCGTTTCTCTTTGCTGTCTGTATAAAAGGCCAGTTTCTTAAGCATTCTACAAGGCATCAGTAGGCAAACATTTTCCTTTATTATCTTTCCTACATGCTTTACAGAATTTTCTGCAACGTTTTCGTTAGATGAGCGATATTATCCGCTGAACACCTGCCTCACACCGTGTCATTTCTTCTATTTTGATCGCCAACCTGTGCTTGCTGCAAACGAGTTACTGCTGCCAAGCAGTTTTCTAAATGCAACCGATTTCACCTTTACTTTCGAACCATTGATTGAAATTCTTTCGCTGCTTTTTCTATCAACCATCTATAAGCAGCTGCGTCCAGTTCTTGGTTCTCACTTTTTCCCATAATATTCCGTTTCCACAATTTACTCTGCATTTGTATTCCGTACTATTGAAGATCTTTCTTTATAGTATCACGAATAGTTGCTGATCCAAAATTGCACTCAGCAGCAATGCCTTTCTGCGAAGAACGTCCCTCCTACGTATCCAAACCTTCAAAGATTTGCTTGATGTGTAGCGTAACTTGTTTCTTTTTAGGAGCCAGGATACTGAATTGTAAAGGGCGCCAGAATGTGATAAATAGCTTTTATAGCATTGATTAACAATTAATTGAAACTGTTGCTGTCGTAATTTCCGCTTGAGAAAAACCAAAAGCCGGGCGTGTGGCGTACTTCTGAGGGCCGGATTTGGCGAGAGCTTAATATACTTCAAATATGATTAAAATCGGTGCAAAATAAAGTCGGGTCAGACTTTTAGTTTCCTAAAATTATACTTATTATTTTAGGAATGTTTCAAAAAATATCAACTTATTCGTGGAATGCAACAGCATGTGCTTCGAAAGCATCCAAAATGTAACAGAATGCGCTCATTTGCTACCTTGTTATTTTGCCTTTCACCACTATAGTCATATTGGCTGCGAAACGCACATTTACAGAATTACGGAACAATGCCTTTGGCACATAACCGTAAATGACTAGTGCCACAAACGAATATGCATATGTCACATGTATTACAATATTTTAAATCTATATTCGTATACATTTTGTAAACATTTTAGGGGACACAGATTCTTCAGAACACGTTTGTTTTTTTTACATCTACAATTTGGTTTTTTATAATTGTAATGTACACTTGAAATGAAACCGGGCTTAACATCTTAAATTGCTTGTGTTGACCAACTTAACGTTAAGGTTAATTATTGCGGGTTAAAATGTGCCAGTACGAGGGTAGACAAGCTCACATACGTATGCGCACACGTAATATGTTATATTTCTCCAGGCCCTTTTCTAGGGAGTAAATGCAATAAGAATCACTTCAGCACTTGCAACTTGGTATCTCTGGATGTGGAGGCTGACATGCTAACCACTGGACTATAAACGGAGCCTGTGTATTCTTACTTCACTACTAAAATCTATAGCACATTGTATTTGTTAAATTTAATAAATCCTGAAAGTTAAATTCTTACTGTAGTTACTAATTGAATTCTCCTAAAAATACTGTTTACTGCTTACCTTAATTTCGTCTCTGGATTTCCTACTCTGAATTTTTGAACGGCAGCTGCACCTGTAATACGAGCTAATTGATGACCTCGCTTGATGTTAAAATTGTTCAGGCACTTTTTGCAGTAAACTCACTTCTTTATTTACTCGAAATGTCCTCCACGGGCTTCATCAAGTACTGCAGGTTTAAACCGCTTTATTTCTGTTATCCTCAAAGAAACCTACAGCTGTAAATCCTGTTCATAAACACCAAAAATATCAATTTTAATTCACTTTAGAATTTTAACCACGGACTCCAAATGGGAAGAAAGTTTTGCAATAATATGTGGTGACACTATAAATACGGAATTCGAGGCTGAACAAAACGGAATATGCATATACTGTAATGCTTTATTGCTCCCATATACTGCTTCCACTTAGTTTTATATAGTAGTCGTATGTTTCCAAAGATTTTCTTCGAATTAGAATATTCGGAGAAACTTCGTTACTTCCTTCACATTCCTGATGTAGGTTATTAGTTCTGGAAGACTATCGAGGCCAGTGTCTACCAAATTAAGATTACGCGCAACGCACTGGAAAATAAAGAGCATTTGGATATTGACTTCCAATAAGCTTTTGTGCTGCATTTTCCTTTCCAGCTATATGTGAGGCATCCTTGGGGGGCCAGATTGTTCATGTCAACACCAGTTGGGTTTGCTGTATGTGCTATTAGCACACAGATCACTAAGTGTTGTAAGGACACGACATTGCTCTCAAACAATACAACTGTTACTGCTGTCTACAAAGCGCGCTCATATAGACAGCTGTTCTTCACTGCTGTGCCAGGTGAGTCAAAAATTAGGAAACCATTAGGAAACCACACGTCTCATTCACCATGGACCCGCAAAGTCAAAAGAAACATCTTATTAAACAACTGTTTCATTAAATTTTTGCGTCAAATACGTCTCCTGCATCTCAAATAATATGCATAACAGCCAAACAAAGGATTAAAACGGTCTTAAAAGGCTAAACCAAGCACGAAAACTCTAGAGGTGGCAATGGCATAGCGCCTGGCGTACATGTACTGTTGAACGAAAAACGTGATCTCAGACAGGTCTCGCAATAGCTAAATAGGATTATGAAGTGTACTCTGCGCTAACCCCTGGTGGCACAGGTTCGAACCTCAGCGCTGTACATTTATATATTTGTTTACTGCTCATCAAAACTTGGAAACCAAATTTACAGTAATCTAATTTTGAAGTCCCCGTGTGTTCAGTACATTAAAGATCAAATCGTTATTGGTTGGTTGCAGGTTCTAATGAGTAGAATGCGTTTAGTGCCGTCAGCCCCGATGGACTGGCTCCTCCACACGTATGCTGCCGCCCAATACTTTGTGCCAGTCTATCATAGTGTATTCGACAGACGAGGCGTAGATGTGCTTTTAATCTACGGAGAAGCAAGAACAAATGCACAAGCGGCTCAGCATCTATACCGGGAAAGATATCCGAAAACACCAAAACCAACAGCAAATACCTTCCGGATTGTTGATGAGCGTCTGCGTGTAACAGCGTCACTTGCGAGAATGCCTCCTTTTAGACACGCACCAGCAACATCCGGTATTAATGCAGAAGCTGTTTTCGACGCCATCCAGGACAATCCACCATTCTTCTGTAGTGCGAATATTGAACACTAATAAGTTTCATCCTTATCGTTTGCACCTACACCAAGCACTTAACGGGAGAGATTTCGAAGCTTGAGTGACCTTTTGTGAATGGTTGCTGAAGCGAGTAGGGAATGATGCGGAATGTGTATCCAGCATCCTGTTTTCTAACGAATCAAAATTGCACAGCAATGGAAACGTAAATTGCCACAATATGTACTATTGGAGTGTTGATAATCCTCATTGAATAAGGGAGACAGCATTCCAAGAGCAGTGGGGAGTGAATGTCTTGTGTGGAATCCTGGGAGACCACCTTGTTGGACCATTGTTCCTCGAGGGGCATCTAACAGGAACACGCTACATGGAATTCCTCGGTAATGAGCTATCGTTATTATTGGAGAATGTGCTACTGCAGGAGCGAATGATGATGTGGTTTCAATTTACTGGCGATCCTCCGCATCGTGCCCAGGCGTGCATTACCCAAGAAGGTCACCAGTTCGAGCACTTGCTTCGTTAGAAAAGTCGTTTTCCAGGAATAGAAAAAGGTTCATTCCAGCGCCACAAAACAGACCAATATGAAACGATGTTTCTAATGACACAATAATCCTATGTCTGCAAACTTGTGTTCAACTTCCGTGTTAAACTCTGATTATGTAATTTCCTTCTTTTTGTGTTTAAATGTGTACCTAGGTATAAATGACTCTCATTCGAATTTAGCCTACCTATAGTTATGCTTAAACAACTACCTACTTTTAGTTCACCAATAAAGAAACAACAAACGATACCATAAAACATAAATTTAACAGTTAAGATGAAAATAATAATCGCTTTCAGATTGATAATTGTAATTTATGAGTACTATACGGTAAAAGGAACTAGTACATTCAGAGGATTCGAACCAGCTTCACAGCGAACAGATCACTTCGGAGTTTTGCAACTGAGCTACCTAGTAACTTTAGAGATCAACATTCCATTTAACATGTAGTATTCGCTGGTCCCAGTGAACCTTTGCAGTGGTGCAAACGTCAGTTCTCTAATTACCAATATATTAAAAGGCAGTGCGATAACATCTATATTAATCCTAATTTCATCGAGTGTTTAACATCCATGTTAAATATGTGGGTAGAACCTAGTAATAGCGTCGACGTTTTCATGTTGGAGAAAGTAATTCGGAGTGCATAAAACAGGAGAATAAGGGGCAGCTGAATCACCTGGTATTTATTAGTGACAATTGCACTGTTATTTATGTAAGCAATAGTCCGTTTTAACATGTGAGGAACGTGGGTATGCCTGCTGGAGCCGCTGAGAAGTCGTGACTATACTGATTCTTCTCCACTTCTCCATAACCGCGTAGCGCGTTAACAATGTGTGTTTCAAATTCTGACCAACCAAGTACTTCAGGTGCCTGCAACCCATTACTAACATTGAAATTAGTTCATATGGTTTTGTAGTTGAGCAATTAAAAATAAATCATTGTCGACATTCAGTTTTGATTAGAAACTTAAAGTTATAGAAGATGGGCGACCCAAACCGGACCTTAAACTAACTGCAGTCACCAAATGACAGAAAATTTTCGTGTGCCGATTTATGAAAGTATACCGTGGCTATGTGGTTGCAGTAAACTAAGGAAAAACGTTTTGTGTAGAGGTTTAGGCTTTCAATCTTATTATCTAAGTTTGCCGGGCTTGTAGGCCGTGGTCCAGTGGTTGGTATAACCGACGTTTCGCCAAAAGCTGCCAGTCTTGCCTGGACTCCCGAGCTAGACTCTCACCCTGAAGATGCCGAACGCAGCTTTCGGCGAAACGTCGGCTATACCAACCACTGGACCACGGCCTACAAGCCCGGCAAACTTAGTTAATAAGATTAAAAAATGTTTTGTTTGCCATGTCATTTATTTTCTAAAGAAAAACACCTTGGATATGATCGGGTTTTGACGTTCCCAAAAATATTCACAAATCACAAAATTGGCACTCTCTTACACTGGCTCATATTTTGCCTTTGAAGAATTTAAAAAGGTTTGGAAAAAGTAGAATCCAATCCAGTCCAAGTGATCAGAGAGGATTTCCGCTGAGCAACATAATGAAGAAGTTAGAAAAACAGAAATATGCTTGCTAATTTGATACAGGGCGTTTGTGTATTAGGAAATCTTGGGTTATCTTTTCGTGCTCATGAAGAGTCTCGAATATTAGCTAACAGAGGCCATTACATTGAAATATTGAAATGTGTTTCCTATTATGATCCTGACTTACACTCAATGTTAGAAAGTGAAGGTGTTTTGGTCATCTCCTGACATACAGAACGACTTAATAGCTGCTGTATCTCAACATGTGGTTCAAGAAATTAAACGAGAAGTGTCCGACGCAACATTAGTTGCATTAACTTGTGACGAAGCGACAGACCTATGCATGAAAGCTCAGTTGTCAACTGTTCTGTGATACGCTACGAAGGAAGGAATCATACAAGCAAGATTTCTGCATTTCAAGGATGTAAGTCTGGATGGTAAGGCGGATGCTCTCTTTCAGCATGCGATAAATGACTTACATGATTTTGATTGTGAAATCGATTTAGTAGCACAAACGTATGATGGTGCTGCTGTAATGGCAGGTGAACACAGAGATTTGCAACCTAAACAGAGAGAGCGTTGCAAGGATCCAATATATGTCCATTGTTATGCACATCGACTTGTCACAGTCTGTAAGCTATATCAGGCCTGTGAAGGTTTTATTCTTAGCTCTATCCGGTTTTGGCACAACTTTTTTGTAAATCCACCAAAAGGACTGTTGCATAGGATGCTGAAGTAAATAAAATGATTCCCTTTTGTTGCTCCTATAAGATGGAATTATCAAAGGCGACTTCTGGACAAGGTTTATCATTACAAAGCTTATATTGAGAATCTATTTATTTCCGTAATAGAAAATGCTGACCAGTGTGATCCTGAGACAACGTCCTGTGCTCCAGTTCATCTAACACATTTGAGAGAATTCGGTTTAAATTTCTTCTTGGACATATTCTTATCCATCTTTGCGCATTCTGACCATTTGTCTCAAATACTACAGTCAAAATTCAGCGATGTTTTGTATTGCAGAAAAAAATTGAAAAGTTTAAGAATCAACTCCAAGAAACCAGAAACAATTTTGATTCCTTATGGCACCAACTTGTAAGAACAGTTCGTAGAGTGTACTCGATGAAGTGAAATTGCATGGAACCTATTGAAGATAAAGACAGAAATTCCACATATTAAAAGTTATATCTTGAGATAATTGACACACTACATATGAATATATCTGACCGATTTAGTGACATAGACAAACTGAAGTTTATGAGCCTGTTTAATTACAAACAATTTGATAAATTCAAAATCAATTTTCCAAATAAGGCACGAAAAAGTTTTACGGAAAGTTACGGAACTCGCTTTGATATCGTACGTTTGAGAAGTTAACTGGCCGCCACATATTCAGATCTGAAATTCTGTAAGGAGGTGAGTTATCTCTGCGAGTACTTGCAATCACAAGAGATAGACGATGTTTTCCCTAAAATCTTTAAGCTCAGTACATTAATTTGGACGATACCGAAAACGAGTTCCTCAACAGAGAGATCCTCTTCTGCCATGAAAAGAAATAAACATTATTTGCGCAATACACATAACCAGGAAAAAATTCTGCTCTATCACTATTAAGTATACACAATTTTTTGCTTGAAACATTGATGTCCAAGGAAAGATTCTTCGGTAGCGTCATAGACATCGTTGCTACCAAGACACGGAGGATGAAGTTGTATTACAAGAAGTAAAGTAAGGCCAACTAGAGTATTGCTAGGATGATGATGATTATTATTATTATTATTATTATTATTACTATTATTATTATTATTATTATTACTATTATTATATTAGTATTATCATCATTAATATTACGTATTATACCATAGTAGGAAATCAAAATAGCAAAGCGCTGCAACGAAAACATGCACACACGAAGGCAGGTAAAATTTAGTTGTACTTTGTGTTCACATGATTGCATGCTTTTCGTTAAGAATATTTCATATTTTATTTTTATTCTGCCAAACGTGCTGTCATACACTGTTTTTGTTACGGCGTCTTAATCACTATGGTTCCATAAGAACAGCAAATTACACGATTAAGGATGCAATTAATTATTGACGGATATCAATAGATGAAATATACTTTCTAATTACCTGTGTTTCAAAAATATGACTTTATTCCCTGAAAATAAAGGTTTTGCAACTGTGATAACTTTCTTCGGGTGTTTACACTATTGTGGTATATCATCATGGAGTCTAGTGCAAGCCTCCAAATGAGCGCATTTCCTTCACCGCTTTACACTGGTGTGCAAAAGGAGAACAAACAGGGTCGCTCTAGCTTACAAGGCTAATGACCGTCGTATGCTTGGAACTATTCTGTGGCGTTCTGCAATTTCATAACTGCGCGCGCAAGTTACGGCGATGTTGGGCTACCTGATATAAGGTTACAACTAACAATAACTGACAGTGTAATGTTTCCTCTTCTTTATTCGATCCGCATCCTACTGTTTCCACTAGAAAAGAGAAACGGCGATGCGTAAGGGTTCCAATATATATACACAAATACACACAGGTGTCTCAGAATTCAACCGTACAAATTGGCAGGATTGTAGACGGGTCCAGATAAATAGTTTGAGACAGGGGAACTATTGTCCCTTGTGCCAAATGTCAAATGTCAAAATGTTTTCTGGATCGTACATCAATGGCCACCTATCAAAAGAATGAGGACGTGTGTGTCATATTTTCATCCAGACTGCCTCATTTGTATGGCAGTAGTCGTAGGAATGCAAGTATTTGGTGCCCAATGGATACGATGTTTAAAATTATTCTACTTGCAACTTTGACAAAATTGCCTGTTCTTTGAGGTTGTGCACGCCAGTGTTAACAGTTCGATAGATTTCTCAACATATGTGAAATCTATCGCTTGGGGAAGTGAGTCGGTATAGTGCTGATCAACAAATCCAATACAAAGATCGCACCAATCTCTGAAGTTTCTGTTTTTTATTTTCTTATTTTTCTCAAAGAAGCAGACATTTTGAGTAGCACTAATACGTTTAGTTTACATTTTTGGAGCCCAAATGATAAATCCTCCTGTGTAAATTACTTTCAATACGCATTTGCGTATTGTTCAATATTAAATGCAGAAATTGTCAAAGAAACTGCGTAGACTAATGCAACAAAATAACTAGGTTTGTTGAAAACATTTATGTACTCTGTGCTTTGAAACACAGTAACTGAACTGCTTTTAGCGGTGGAATAAAAAGCATAGACGATTGCTAGGTTTCGATCAGCGGTACTTAGAGTTTATCTGTTTGCAGGTATTATGCTTTTGAATCACTTAAGCTACTGTGGTCCGTGAGGTACGGTCGTGCTTCTGAAGATCTTGTCTAGTGCCTACACGTGGCTATGTACTGTGACACCATAAATTGCCTAACATTGTGTTTGTGTTGTAAAAGTCTACACATTATGCGTAAGCATACAAATTGTTTAAACGAGGTGCAAATCGGAGTTCACACAAACTAACATCCTAGGACCTAAGTTAACACTGACAGCAAAAAAAAAAAAAAAGAAAAAAAAATGTTTTTGAATGTTTCCTGCACTTCTTGAGTCAATTGTTACTAATTTGGGTCGACAAAAATGAATATGATAATGAATTTGTTTCTTATCTCTAGATTCTGTAATACACACTATGTGGACGTATTTCATATTAACGGATTAAGTGAAAAATATACATTTGCTAACATTGAGAGTGCATTTGAGTTTTTTAAATAGTAGTTACGTTCCAAGAGTTGTAATTGCTGGAAGAATACCTCGCAGACTGTTTGATTTGAAGAGTTTCATGTGGTGGCTAAACGTTGTTTAGCTTGCCTCCTTTTAATGGCGTTCCGGAGCATCCCTATGCAAAGACAAACAGTACTCCGCAAACATTGCTTCATTGCAATGGCCCTGATATCCTTATTGCATAACAGAAATGTCCTGATGGAATTTTTCCTCATGTTCATCTCTGGCAGATTTACAAGCAGGAGAGAAAAAGTTTAGATGCCAGTGGAAAAAATGGATTTTAAGGGACATGTTGCATCGAAGGTTCTGCTTTGTTTGCAGGATCCTATCACCAACGTATAGTTATCATTTCTTTTGTTGCCTAAAAATCCATGAACGACTCCCTTGAAGGCTTCCCAAGTTTCCTTTTCAAAACTTGTTCAACGTGTTCAGTTCCCGATGGGCCTTGCATTCGCAATGACAATAAATCTCAAGGCCAATTGTTATAATTGTGCGCAATATACCCTAAATTGCCGTATTTTTCGCATGGGCAGTTGCACGTTGCTTGCTCGAGAGGCGGCAAACCATCAGCGCTATTTTCAAATAATTACAATAAAGTATTGTAAGATTATTTAATTGTAATTTTATTTCATTGCATGATCGTACTGTAAACGGAAGATTTTATCTCAGTTTTTTCTGTGCGAATCCGGGGCGGGCAGCTAATATATTATTCATATTTATATAAACTGCTAATTCATTCATTAGATAAGCGGTACGTATATATAGTCCCCATTATAAAACAAGATCGATGAATACTCTAATTTTGATAACGATATTGTCAATGTACAAGCAATTGGTATACTTGAAAAACGGCAATATTTTAAGGGATATAATGCCAAACCGTAAATATTCTTTTTAAGCATGATTACCTCTTAGTCAATGTATTTTAACATTAAATTAACTTATGAGTAAGGCTACGACTTCAGCGTCAATCATGAGGAATTCCATATGACTGTCTAAGTATCCCCATCTATGTAGCATATGCTCGGTCAAATTAAATGGCAAAGTTCCCGGGAACGTCGCAAGAGGTCAGAATTTACCGACTGATATTGAAATGGGCACCTCTCCCCTTGTAGTGGGAGAAATATGGCGTCACTATATCTACGATCTCGTAAAGATCCTGGAAATCTGTGCAAGTTCCACCTTAGAGGGACTGTTAAATTTGACACTACAATAAGACATATTTTGGGAACTATGGCCCCGCTATATGGAAATAACAAATGCTATTTCAATACCCTTAAAACCTTAATGCTTACAGATTAAGCACTTTAACTTATTTCATCTATAAGAAGGGCATCTTTTAATAGCAAATTGCCTAAAAATAATTTTTCTTTTTATTTGCTATACAGGTAAAAGTACATTCATTTCTCTTTTACAGTATTCTAATCATAAAATAAAATAATTGGTTTCTACTTCCTTTGCAACTCCAAAAAGTCTACGGTTGTGTAACACTAAAACATTTTGTTTCCCCTGAGGAATGTTACAGGCTATAGCCGACTGCCATTTGGAACAACTGAGTTTCGGTTCGCTTTACATGGTCCCATTAGATAAAGATTAGGTAGTTTAATATTGAAATGAATAACAAGGAATATCTCGAAAAAATGTGAACTCTACAAGAAAAACATGTATGAAATGACTTGTGTATTTTAACGATATCTACAATTCTTTGGAGTAAGTTATTATGTATCTCTTAAGGTTTAACAAAAGGTTTACACAAAATTCTGCAAAACTCATTCAGGATAAAGAGTTCTTCAGAGGCTGTTCCCAAAATTTTCAAAGTATACATTTTATTTATGACGTAAACATGTTTAATATACGGTATTTTAATCCACATCGCTAGAGCCACTGTTGAGAAAAACAAAATTTTCAAACATTTTTCTCGTAAAGGGTAATTGGTGGTTGAGGGGTCTTCTTGAAAAACGATGTATCGCATCCTTGGAAGATTTTAAACATAAATACCAAGTTTGGCATTTAATGGTCTTTTCGTTTTTCAGCTATGCTGTTCACAGTCTCACACACACACACACACACACACATACACGCATACACACCACATAAGAGTATGCGCGCGCACCTTTATCTAAAAATCTGCGTCCTTCGCTCACATGACTTTCTCTACAACTGTAACAAATTATAGTTAAAAAGCTAATTGATTCATCTACTACATGCTAATTGAGATAAACAGCAAAAACGCTCTGACTTGGTTCTTTTAGAGGAAGGGAAATAAGGGAATCTACTAGGCTAAACGGACAGTCAAATGTTTTCAAATATAGTTGCTACGGGATTAAACTCCGTCTCTTTGCCTGGCCGGAAGCTCACAAGTTGTCGTATGAGAAAAGTTTAAAAACTTTAGAACTGAAACTAATCTCGAATACGGTCATCTCGACGAAAAAATGCGTACGACATAAAGTGTGTGTATTAGAAGATCTACACCTTTTATAGAGTACGTTCTTTGTCTATCTCTCACAGGATATCAGTTCTGCAGAATTCAGGGAAATGCATCCAGAAAAAGAGATCTTTAGAGGCAATAACCAGAAAATGCAAGATATACATATTATTTGTCACGTAAATATGTCATATGTAAGAGATTTAAATCAAAATCGTGAGAGCCATTTTTGAAAGAATCAAAATTTTCGATTTTTTTTCATGTAAAGGGTAGTTGGGGGTAAAGGGATTTTCTTGAAAATCTTTGAGCCCCATCCTTGGAAGATGCTGAACTTAAGTATCAAGTTTTGTATTTAACGGACTTTTCATTTTTTACCTATGTTGTCCACAGAGGTGCACACATAGACACACACAAACAGACGGACAGTTTTCTATATATAATTTTTTGGAATTCAGGGGGTCTCAAAACATTTATTTTCCGTAGAAATCTCAGTATCCAATTTTGGGTGCAATATAATACCTTTTCTGTACACTATGTACATAGTATGTGTAGAGAAAGTAAAAATACTCATTTAGGTCTCACAGGACCACAAAACCTCCAGTATCGGCATCGAATTTTCGGGTGGAAAACAAAACCTTCTCTAGATACTATGTACTATCTTTCACAAAAGTAAATACCCACCACGCGATGGATCACCTAATTTTCAGGCAATCATTGTAAACTAGCGGTAAATTATTACAAGTTCAACTTCAACACACTTGCAGAAAATGTTTTGTTTTTGTGTTTTGATTAAGTAGTGGACCCAAAGTAACATGCTCCTAGTTTTAGGTGTTTTGCTTACAAAGTTAAGCTTAACCGGCTCTTGGTTCCAGACATTCCCCAAACAGTTTTACATTTGAGCGGAAGCTTTCCTGGCATTCGGTACATTTTGTTTAAATATGGAAGACTCCTAACTTGAATCACTCAAATATTCTGTAGGTAGAACGATGCACCTTTCTGAAACGATGGTTTCTAACCAACGCTGCACCTGGATGGACGCCCGAGAACATGTAGAATATGGCGGCATATACGTCCTCCTTAAATACATCATAGGTAATGTCGGGGATGAGAGATTCTCTGCAAATATGCCGCAGGCCTAATTGTCTTTCTTGAAGGATATAATCATGTTTGTATTACCTCGCATTAAATAGTTTGTTAGTGTGGAATAAGAACGTGATAAACGTTGAATTAGTATTATGATGCCCGTCCAAGTTGCAAAAAAATACAATCTTCTTTTCTTTCTTATTTTTTTCCAAAATGATAAATCAGAGGGTATGGAAGCAAAATATAACACAAGTCTAATAATAGTAATCAAAACATAAAGCAGAATTGCGTGTATCCAGAGAATAATTGCTGCATCGGGGAAGCTGAAAAAGGAAGCTCGTCATTTTATAAAACGTAACATGGATTTACTACTATGTCAATAATCAATTCGCTTTCTTTCGAAACTCATCCGGCTGTAGCTATACCAGCCTGCGTACAAAACTTTAAACGCGCATATAAAAAGGAGACCATGAAATTAATCCATTAGACGAGACATTTAAAGAACCCGATATTGCATTTGTTGAGCACAATAATACGGCATTGACACAATTGACAAATAAGATTCTTGCAGAGGACGCATGGAGACGGATTCAGTTCACTTTGAAAGAAAGGATAGCAGTAACTGCAACCATCAAAGATAAGGCTGGAATAGGTAGTGGAAAAATAAGAAGTGAGTGGAGTTTTGCCGTAGAGATCTATTTTGCAGCATTGCCTCTGTGGTCACTAAAGTCTGCTGAAGGACAGGTTCTATACATTATAAGAGATAAGGCATTATGTAAAGAAGGGCGACTTCTAATGAGAAAGAAACAAAAAGAGAAGGGGAGTTCTTTTGCCAAAGACGGCGATAATGAGACTTAGGAGCTTAAACACAATGGAGTTGTGAGCGAAAATTAAAGTAAAATAGATAAAAATTCGGAAGAGAATTTAAATATACCGGAGAAAGTCCTAACTAACATTGAAAACGACCGAAGATTATGTTACAGGTTTAAAGATTTGGAAGTTGCTGATGTGGAGGTATATGTGATTAAAAGTGATCTTTGTGGTTTGTTGTAAATCCTGAAAATATGTAAGCGCACTGGGTTGCACAGTTTTAATTCAAGCATCACCTTGTACATGTAATTGCATTTCTTTTAGTAGTTACACTGCCAAAAGAATTTGTATAGTCACTGTGAAAGGTTCAGGCTGTTGTTTCAACACATTCAGCTTACTGTTTAATTTTAAAACATTCTGCTGAATATCGATGAAATCAGTAATATTTTTCACTATATCTATGATGATATAGCTGAAACCGTTGAAATTCCTCATAGAACCTATGTAACTTTAGGTATCAATACATTTCTTTGGGACAAATTAAGCTTGAATGAAGCTGAAGTTTTTAATAATCATGATGATGATAATGATAATAATACATAATAATTATATAATATACATAATTAGATATTATTATTAGTATTAAACTCCTTCATACAGTCTTTTCTAAGGACATATACGCTATCTTCTAGGACCCGTGGAAAATAAAGGCATTTCTGTTGTCTCCAAATGCGATGATCTTGTGTATTTATTTATATGTTTTAATAACAGAACAATCGAGTGCCGTATTTCAACAGACCGTTCAACTATTTTTATAACTAGATACTCACTCTAAGAGCTTTTCCCCTTTCCTCGATATCTCTGAACAACTACCGCATCCGATATATCCACTCAGAATAGACACAACCTATATAGATCAGATCATAATGCGTTTGGTAGACCAGCACGGCAGAGAGATCCACTTCAGAAACGATATCATAACTACAACATAAAGATGCACTGCCAATAAAACTTGAAACGCCTCATATATACAATACTAGTAATGAACGCTCATTGTGAGGCTAAGATATAAAGTGGTTTAATGCTTATCGTAAACGTAACTAAAGCTCTCATTTTTAATAGCAAGGTCACCAAGAAGACGGATCATGTTTTCTAGCATTCAACGCGTCTGTTCCAGATGTAAATAATTAAATTAGAATACCAGGCCAAGTTGAAGATTTGTTACGTTACCCAGTAGAGCCTACAGTTATATCGAGAGAGCTGGTATTACCCCTGATAGGAACCCTAATACATCACAATATGTCCAATAGTGCCAAAGAATTTATGTTGCTAAAGTTCGTCTTGCCACAACTGTAGATAAAACAAAATAATTCAAGTATTTCGTTAACCTGCGCAATGATATGGCCTTAACCCTATGGAATAAAATCCTCTGAGGAAGACTTTATTCTGATGAAGAGTTTTGGTGTAGTGCATGTCGCGACTAGAGCTTTCATGCTGCAGCCATTCTGTTAATACTCCTACGGTTTGTGAATAACCCAAGGGGCTCATACTCAACAAAAAACTGTTATTATTCTTATAGCACGCAAATATTCTAAAATGTATATACAGGTATCAGAGAGGAAGTTTACGTTAACTAGAATAACAAATAGACTGACTCTAAGCCAACTTTCTGATCCTCAGTTCAGATTCTTCAGGTTCAAAAATTATAAAGACTGATAACCCTGCATGTATTGCCTTTTGATCTATATACCATGCATGATATACATTATCCAGCACCTCAGACTATATCCTTCTCGTGGAATGTGCCAAAACTGAAGCTTGAAAATCCCGATTCATTATACAAGGGTCGGATGATAATTCCCGGGCCTCTTAATGAAATCAGCATTTAAAAAATTATTTTGCTTTATCTCTCAACATAATCTCCATTTGTCATATCGATGTTCTAATTTAATTAAACCATCTCTGTAGTGCGACCTATCAAGTTCCTCAAAATAGATGTTTAACGCATCAATGACCTCCTCGCTGCTGTGAAATATTCGTCCTCCAAAAAATGTTCTGAGGTTTGGGATTAGGTGGTAGTCACTGTCTGGCGAACGGGGTGGATGTTCAAGCAATTCCAACTTTAATTTGCACACTTTTCCTATTACAATGACTGAACGATGGGCCGGAGCATTGTCGTGATGTAACAAGTCTTTTTTTTTTTTTTTTTTGTTGCTAAATGAGGCCTTTTTCTTTGCACCTCGTCACTCAAACAATGCAGTAAACTTGCGTAGTAGTCAACAGTGATTCTTTTACCCTTTTCTAAGTAATAAATAAAAATAATTCCCTGTGCATCCCAGGAAACACTCGCCATAAGCTTGCTAGCTGACAAAATTGATTTTGTCTTTTTTGGAGTCGGTCCACCTGGCGCAATCCGCTGTTTTGACTGTGATTTACTTTCTGGAGTGCAGTGATGTATCAAAATTTCATCCATGGTAACAAGCTGTCTCAAAAACTTTACTGGGATTTTTACGGTAGGGCTCCACTTTCTTTACTGAAAAAGTTTTTCTTTGCAGCTTTTGATCAGATGTTAACAAATACGCCAGCCATCTTGCACAGACCTTGTGAAAGCCCAAAACATTACTTAAAATACTATCTTCACGTTTTTTTTTTTTTATATTTTTACAGCCTTTGATATTTCAAACAACTTTAATCTGTGGTCCTCCAGGACTAAACAATGATTTTTTTCAATGATCTCTGGAGTTGTCACGTCTGCAGGGCGCCCAGAGCGAGGTTTATCACTAGTGCTCGTACGACCCATTTTAAACTCTGCAACCCACCTTTTAATCACTGAATATGAAGGGGCAGACTATTTAAGTATTTAATCACTGCTCGTCTTTCCAAGTCCTTCATTTTCGTGAAAACTGTAAAGTTTTCTTATTTAAAATGCTGTCATTCGAAAACCAAACAAGCTATTGACCTGTAACTATGGATACAAACTAGTCTCGAGTTATACTACATCGCCTAACTGACCTAGTGGCGACATATCTGTGTGAGACCCGTGAATTATTAGGCGACCCTCATAGTAAGAGGCTTCATTATTGGAAGATCTTTCAGCAACAATAGCAACATTATTTATCTGAGTTTATTCCTCAATATTGATTGCTATCCTACCATGGTTTGAACTTGTACTCTAGAAATACAGAGGTTGCACATCAAGCTGCAACAGAGTGTAAATTTCAAAGCTCCCAGGATGAGAGAGAAAACTACCCTCCCTTGAAAGGAATGGATTTTGTTCGATATATGCAAACTGCTCTCATCACCGCGGAGAGATTGTAAATGAAGCCATCAGTACCATCCTTCAAAGTTCTTACATTCCCAAATACAGCCGCATAGTCATCACAGTATTGCACATGGAACTCTAACATTTGTGATGCAGACAATTATTAAACTGAATGTGGAGGACATGTATCATTCAGCTTTGTATTTGTAAAATGCACGTGAAGGTTTTGGTAAATACCTTTTATGTGGTTAATTTTGAGCAATAAATAAGGTTTGTATAATATTACACTGATTTATTGTTTTTATTGAAATATAAGCATTTTAGTTCCACCCTTCTTCGTCCCAAAAATGGACATGACCTTGATTAACACAATTTTCTGAAGTTGTACATGTGTCTTTTCAAGATATTATAGCAGAAATCGTTTTAGATTTTCTAGGTTTAATATATTACATAGTCATGTCTACAAGCACTTTTAAATAAATTATGGTTTCCAACAATACAATAACACTACAAATATATGTTGCATTTTAGGGATATTCTATACACACGCAAATATTGTTTTCCTGCTGTAGAATAATTTTAAATCCCTGGTAAGTTTTAAAATAGTCTGTTTCAATCTATTTTTGCATATACAAATCAATAATCATTTTCCACTTTATGTAAAGAGACGGAATGTCGCAGCATATCGCAACATTATTACATATTTTGAGAATATCCCGATACCGTTGAGCATCAGGAATCCTTTGGATATGCCATTCTGCGCTGACGGTTCTTCGCTGATTATGATTATGATGATGAAGAAGAAAACAACATGACCTTCGCTGACAAACTTAATCTTATATTTGGGATACTTCTTCTGCGCTTACTCCTGCTTCCTATTATTTTGACCTCTCCTTGCGCTCCTGTAACATATATTCGAGTAATCTTAGAGTAGAGCTAAAATTATTGCGTACAACTAAAATAGAACATTTTATCATCCACAGAATGTTCTTAAAGGATGTAAAAAGTTAAAATTTAATGATTTTTACGCGACATACTTCAACGCTTTACCTTTTTCTGGTGGCATTCGTGCTGAGCGATCTAGAGTCTTTTGGTTTAGACTACCATTGGATTGAATAGCATCCTACTCAGGAACGATCTCAACCTGCTCTGCGTTGCAGTCATCTACTTCTACGACATCACATCTCTCAGAACCCTGATGTTCTGTAGGCACAGCAGCAGCGGACACTGTCATTGGCAATCTGTAAAAATAATTTTTAAGTTTACTAAACGTGAATAGCATTAGGAACAAAGCACACATGTAATTATATTTAGTAATTAGAGGGATAGCTCAGGCTGTAAAGTCTGTGGCTCGCATCCATGTGATTCCGGATTAGATCCCCGGCAAATGCCCATTCGAACCCAGAGTGTTTTTGTAATTTCTCGGGTTGCCAGTCGAATTCTGGGATTGTGGATCTTCTACCACAACCACCATTTCCAGGGTCCATCAATTCTTGTACCCAGCACTTACTTTTCACTAGTACCAGGATTGCAGGACCAGGCGGCAGTTTTCGGCGAGTTGCGACTAGGTGTGACTTGCGCAATATAGAGGTTTCTGCTTGGCGTCATGCGGGAGTTCGCCAGTCAGGACCTGCCTCCGGAACCCTTCGGATAGGACGCTCCTTCATAGGGTCACCGGTCACTCAGGAGCTTATGGAAGTGAGCTGGGCGACGCGGGATACGTTCTATCTGGAAACGTTACGAACCTCAGCCATGCTTGTGTTCGTCATCATTTGTATCTGCTTGCAGTTTCGGATTCCCTTTCATTCCTCCTTCCCAAGGGATCAGGTAATATGTAAAGGGACACAATCGCCCAATGCGGTTCTCCTCAGTGACTCAGGACTCCATCCGCCATATGTTCTTGTGGTTAGCAGTTATCAGGTGTATGTGGCCCCCTTTATCCTCTTTTAATTTCCTTACTTTGGCATGTTTTGCAAACAAATATTCTGTACAACTACTCCCTGCTCACTTAATTTAATTTCTTTTGAAGTTATCTCAGTATCTTTTGCCATCTCTTAAATAAATTGCTGCATTCACTTCGTATCTTACCCATATAAACGTCCCTCTTTCTTTTCAAAATATATAATGCATTATACACTATTACCATATTAACTTCCATGATTTTTTTAGATGAAGTTTTGCGCAATAAAAGAATATAATTTCCAGATTTACCTTTCAAATGTTAATATTTAGCAGTGCTTTCATTTTAATTGGCTGTTGTGTTTTCCGACTGCTACATAGCTTACTACATTTGCCAACAATTGATTTAGTTCTTACACCTTTATTTAATAGCGTTATGTACAGTCTGCTGACTACCAGCAGTTGCTCCTTTTTTTTTTTTTTTTTTTTTTTGTTGCTCGTTCTCTCCTTTTACAAATTATGGTCTCTGTGGATGGAAATTAAGTCTGACCCAACCATTATTTTTGTACAAAAAAAAACATCAAACAAAAAACATCCGCTTTTACAGCTACAGCACCGCAGGGGATGACACTGATGAAAAATGGAATGAAAAATGGAGCGCCGGTGGAATGTGACGGCAGGGGAAGCCGTAGAACCCGGAGAAAACCCGACCCTACGTCGCTTTGTCCACCACAAATCCCACAAGCGGCCATTTGGGATCTAACTCGGGTCGCCGAGGTGAGAGACGAGTGGTCTAACCACTCGGCCACAGCGCGTCCAAACATCGAATAGCTTTCCTGTTCATTATGGTTGTTAAGGATTGCGCTACCGTTTCTTACAGGTGCCACAACTATGCATCATCATTTCTATGGGTTTGTGAACCTTACCTGGCTCTCTGCTATCTCTGTTGGAATATGCTACCGTGTGTTGTGTATAGTCAAGTATAATATATGTGGTGTGCTCCCTACACTAGCTCCATACACTGTTTGAGATGCCTGCGTCTACCTCTAATGTGTCCTCGCTCGTGTATAGAAAGTAAGTATTCTTGGCGCCCCTGTCACCGTGATCCTTCAGTATTCGGAATATCATGCTGGTACCGATTTCAAATATTTCCTCGGTCGTTACCAACACTGTTATTGTTGCGGATAGTGCATTTGACACATATGAGCCCTATCATAGCTGTTTAGCTGCATAACTGCTACAGCTTTCTCTTGCCCTTCAAGGGTGGATATTACTTCCATCATCCGGTATATGGTCTTGGCTTGAAATTGAGCTAATAATTTTGGATCCACAGTGGATAATGATTAATACATACATCTTCATGGCCTGCTTCTGGCCTGCGGGTTTCAGATGTATAAGCTGACTTGAGAAGTTCTTTGAATATTCGGCCATGTTTAATCCACCACGTGTGTTATATTGGCTGTATCAGTATTTCCACGAATTCTCTGCTGAATTGATGTGTTCCAAAATTTGGTCATGTTAGGACTATTGAAAGTTTGATTTGTCACGACTTCATTGGAGATGATGTGTAGCCATTCATTTGTCTTGTGATCTTAGCAGTGGCCCGTGGTGAGCATTTTGAGTGCATCAGGAACTTTTCTTAGCCGCACGTATTCTGCCATGGCATTAACGTACAATACTGGACTAGCAGAGTTAGCTCATTGGTAAGACAATACGTTTCTAATGAAGATTCTTGATTATGAGGATCTGTAATGTCTATATATCGAGCCGATATAGTAAACACGTTTCTTTCTAATTAATATGGTGGTCAGGTAAATGCAAATTATCATTCACAATTGCATCCTTATTGAAGTCGTAGTAATGATATATTTCCCTGTACGATTTATCTGCACTATGCCATTCTTTGCCTCACTACATTGTAATTATTTTACCTGCCTATATTACTACTAAATGACCTTAGCATATTGACCTTACAACTGCTCAGCAACATGCGCGCTTACAACACTGATGATGCAAATGGAAATGGAAACATTATTGTTTCACGACACACTAGGTCCTGAGGTAGATGTCTACCCTTTCTCCGAGAAGTTCCTCTTTGCACCGTTCATTGTCAACAGCACTTGTGACACAGGGTCTCGCGATCTTGACACCTGGCCATAGTCGGCTTTCTCTACACCGCTGTAGCACCTCCAAACTTTCTTCGTCTGCTTCGTTCTTCTTTGTCGTCTTCTTCTATATCACTTGCACCTCCCTCTGGTCCGTGACTACTGTTACCATTTATTTTAATTTTGAAGGAAATTGATTCTCTCAATTCGTGATTTATGTGAAAGTTAAACAACCGCTCCACGTTCAAGGGCGACAGATATGTGGCTTTTAAGTGTTCGCTGGGACCACGAATATTCAGTACATCAGGTTTGCCTTTTCTCGGCTATTTTGTCGGGGTATATCTGGTAAGATGAAGGGATTACATTTGCTTCAGATGACGCACGGTAGCCTGGGTTCCACTCACTGTGTTTGTTGCAGACAATTCACACACACACAATTCAAAACAAGTTCATGTATGACCGATGCAGAACCCAAAAGCAATTCATGGCATCGTTAAATTTTTTAGCGGTCACCACTCGTTGTTATTTCATGAGCCCCAGTACATAATATTTGTTTGTCCGTAATGTTCGGCATGGTTACACTGCTTTAAAACCAAAGTGAGTTGTTCTTGATTTTCAAACCCAGCTTTTAGTTCGCATTTGTAAGATCCTATCCTCCGATAGCCTCTGTTTTAAGCTCATCTTTCCACAATGAGGTCTGTGTTTCTGCTTAAAACAAAAATATCCTGCCCGCTCCCTCTTCAGCGACTGATTTAATTTTCCTTCGGTTGGTCTCAGAAACTTCCACAGACAGCTTTATTCGGTTCAGCTTATAAAATTAATTTACATATGTTTTATATTGACATATATATCATCATTATACCACATTAAGTACATATTATTATTATAGGTTTGAATTACATTACAAACTTAATGTTTTAAATTAACATATATATCATTATGCCACATTAAGTACATATTAATGTTATTATAGGTTTGAATTACATTACAAACTTATTCGTATTATGATACATATTTATAGTCGATCTTCTATTAATATTTATTAAATTACTATTCCATTTTATGCACATTTACTGTTACACATTCTCATATTAAGATATCAATGTCAAAACTTAATAAGCACAACTAAAAGAACTCTTGGCAGAAAGACAAGAACAGACGCAAACCTGAAGTTTTATAAAGTAATGGCCACTGATGTAAACAAGCGGAGAGAATGGAAGCAGCTGATATACCCTGTTTGATCATTCACAACATTCACCAATGAAACAAGAATCGGCCATCTGAAGCGTAACGGTCATGACGCGCCGTTACACAAATAATTAGTGTGTACGTATATAAAAATTCCACCAAACATAATGCCAAGCAGGGTATACAATTATAAACCTGAAAGCGGCCGCGCCGTGGCTGATTGGTTAAGCCACTCGCCTCGCACCTAGATGACTCGACTTTGATTCCAAGCGACTGCACGGGAAATTGATGGTGGTCTAAGCGACGCAGGGGTGGGTTCTATCCGGTTTCCCCGCTATCACATTCCACCGGTGCTCCATATTCCTTCCATGTATCATCAGTGCCATCTCCTGTGGCGCCACAAATAGTAAAAGTGGAAGTTAAACACTATTAAAAAGAACCTAAAGGATAGTGAGATCTTAAAAGGCCAAGACTAAGATGGATTCGCCAATTTTATCTCAAACCTTTATTCACTTTGGAATGGAATAGGTCGAAAGGCCTAGTCCGAGATGCTCATAATGATGATATGCATTTAAACAAAACTTTACAATACTGCATTTCCTACATTATTTTTTTTTTTTTTTGTCGCTCTTCTGCCTTTCGTTCTTCTACTCTTTGAGTGCTTCCCCATATTTTCCCTCTCCTCTGTCTCTTTCTTTGTTTTGTAGGAACATACATAAGAAGTGTGGTTTGAAACCCGGCGGTACATTTTTATGTTCTATAAGTATAAATGCATACACTGCACATTAATGCTTTTCCGTGTGCGCTTTATGTGGTCGGAACTATAGTGTTTCTTTTGGTAAACGATTTATTACAGAAATAACATTAATCAAAATATTAATACTAATCGCAAAAATAATATTATATATTCGTATATAGCTATTATGCTTAAAACGCCTTGTTGTTCAGCAGTTCATAAAATCTCAAAAGCAAGAAAGGTATCTCCAAATGTTTACTGCACCCCTCATTTTACCTTCACCCTCTAAAAGAGTAAATAATTAATTATTTGTTTATTTTTCTGAGTATTTCCTCATAGCTTGACCTAACAAGCTTTCTGTAACAGGTTTCATAATTTTGGAATAACTTCTGTATTATAAATTTAATTAGTTTACTGAAGGTAAAAATGTCAACAAATCTTGAACTTACGGGTTTCTCCTTACACGTAGGAGATTTAACACATTTCAAAGGTTAAGTATATGATTTAAATGAAGGAGTAAACGATGATGACTAATTATAACACACTAAATGACCTCCATAAAGAGTATAAACCACCACTCGTTTTCCAATTTGTAATAATTCCATGAAAAATAATTACGATTTCGTTTTACAGAAGCACATTATGACACTGCTGGTAGCAGTTAATTACCATATACTCTTTCTACCCATATAAACATACGACAGAAAATGCCGGGAGATTTGCTTTACCTTTTCTGTTGTGCTTAAATATTAACTTATCAGCGTGATTTCAACACAGGTCTGGGATAATATATTTTCATATACTTCTACATACAGCTTACATTGTTTACCTGTGTTTTTGTTTTTAGCTCCATTTCTTGTATTAGCTAAATTTATATAGTTTTAAATATGATTATTTTGGGTTTCTTTGTCCTTGTCCCTTTTGTGTAGCCTATACTTGCGATGTCGGTGATAAGGTGCTTGGCTTTTTCTTCTGAGCGCATATCATTAGTGTTTTGTTAGGAGTGGGACACAGCAATCAGCATGAGTATGCATTGCACGTAACAGTATCATACACTGAGTTGCATCAATCGCTCGGGTCACAGACTTTATGCGCCTAATGCATGTACTTGGTTTACATGATATGTAAACATCTAAGTAAAATGTAAAGGATTATATGTAAGAACGTATCTGGTAAATCTTTTGTGTTTCTATATATCTGGGACATTAAAAATGTTGCAAACGCTTCCACCGTGACACCTAATGATTTCAGAATGGAACTTATCTTGAAGACGGCAATCCTACCTTAGGGGTGACGGAAATTTCTTGAAAAATTATAAAATATCGACTGCTTTCTTTTGATCCCATTAAACAATATAAACGTTCCTGAATACAAAAACCATCAGGCGCCATTTTTAAGTACCCTTTTGCTAATTTAAATGGCGTACGGTTTTTAAACTCTGTCAAAGCTACGCCCACTTATGCCAGCTTGCACATTCTTAGACTGTTTTTGGTTCTCCCAACCCGAATTTGTGTATTATGCAAAGAATTTTGTCTCACAGAGCTGCATGGCAGTGAAATTTCTCATACATACAACGCGAGACGAAGTACTATCTGTGTGTATATAAGAAAAATGTGCTGTACATGCTCACAGAGAATGAATAAGAACTGCCCTAAGTTTCACTGTCAGACATACTTAAGCAGAAGTTTTAAATTTTCAAAAACAAAAATTATATTTTATGACAAAAAAAGCAACTTTATAACTTTGAAAATTCGTGCAACCTAAAGCAACGGAGACATAGAGAAACCTAGAGTAATTTAAAAAATTAGATGTTTTGTGAACCTTGGGTTAAAATATTAGATCAACATTTTAATCCTTTTGTCCCAAGGCAGTTTTAGTGGCGTAACAAAAACATAAACAAATTTGACTATAACTTCCAAACCAATAGAGCAAAATGTATCGAATTTGCACTGTAACTTACTTGCCTTGTATTACACCTATGCTATAAATTTCAAAATGCTAGCGTTATTAAATTGGATTTTTACAGTTTCGGTTATGCATCTACAAACAGAAATTAAGTAGACATTTGCAGGTTGATGTCTCAGTCGGTTTCATGCGTCAGGGAGAAATGATATAAATAGCTAAATTTCAACCCACCGATCACTGCCGCCTGGTCCTACAACCCTGAGACATATCAGATGCAGCAGATGAAAAACAATGGTGAGGACCGCATACTCGTTATAGAAGAGGAAACTACACATTCGCCTATCTAGCAGGGAAATCCAGAAAAAAATGTCTGAGTGCTCCGCCCGAACGGGATCTCCCTCGCGATACCATGAGGTGATCTTAATTGACTTGTATCTTAGACACACACAGATGTGACGAGCAGGTTAAAAATATTGGGAATTATTCACTGTTATAAGCGCACACTGAGAGAGGTTTTAAATGCCGCTTTCTCTACTAGCGCTGAGTAGGCGTCATTTATACTTTATCATAACGGGTGGAACACATGTTTCATGTGTGCGTTAAAACAATCTCGTGGCAAGTTAAAGGAAAACAGATCAGTAAGGAACTAGTGAAAATAACGCGAATTGTCTCCGTTCTACTCCTCTTGCTTATCATCGGAGATAGTACAGACTCACTTCCAGGCTTACACTGGAGTGAGTTGTCCGTGATGATATACAGCAACAGTATAAAAACACAGAAAGGGTTATTACAATTATTTCCTATTCAGGTACAAAGGATTCATTTTCGATGGAATACAGTCACGTTTTGGATCATAATTATTATTATTATTATTATTATTATTATTATTATTATTATTATTATTATTATTATTATTATTATTATTATCATAATCGTTATTTTTACTATCGTTATTGTTGCTATATTATCATTCTTATTACTTTTATGTTATACAGTAAACACTACACGCTCTCGTGTTTGCTTTGTTTTTCACCTCTATGTGCATAGTGCAATACAATATGCCACTATAATAGTAAACAACCTTATGCTCTCGTGTTTGCGGGTTTTTCGTTAATGAAATTTAATGTTTAAATTTAACCCTCTAAAGCGCATAGTAATGTCAAAGTAGAACGTAGACTCAACTACAAAAATATCTGTTGGTGTGTTACACATACCTTTTATTATTTGTCAATCAAACGGTTGGTTTCATTCCCTCAAAAATGAAGTCTCTGAAACTAAAGCGGAAAAATTCCCTCATATTTTCTATTCTTTTATAGCACATGTGCACAACTCCGGCTAGTGAGGTAAATGCTGCAGCCCCCCTTCCACTGCTGTAGCGTAATGAAACATTCATTGTCGCACTATATTGCTCACGACATGCCTGTTTGCTAAATCGTATAACGCTCATCAATCATTACTTATATATTTTGAATGAAGAACTTTTATTTATTGCTCCAGCGTGCTAATAAGCGTTTGAATGGATATACTTTTTCAATGTCAGCAGATAAATATGTACGTGGTCGAAGTATGGAGCATAAATGTTTGTCAGTTAACGCACACCATATATCACTTTTCATGAGCTTAATTTCAGAAAACGTTTCTTTACATAGCTATGTTGTGCCAAATACTCCTACAAAGAAATACAGAAGTGATTAGTTTTCCTTTTAATTGTTTTGTCACGTTGTTCAGTTGCATCATTCTGCGGGTAACTGCATGTTTAAGAAACCGTTCTTCTGCAGCTATTATAGGAGCCTATTTTATAAAATTGCCCTCACTAAGGGATTCTAAATGTATTTCAATGCGGCGAGCTATACGCACTGAGGGCCGTGCCATCGCCGAGTGGTTTGAGCACTCACCTCTCACCAAGGCGGCCCGGGTTCGATCCCAGGCGACTGCAGCTGTTTTCTACAGATTCTCCGGTTTCCTCAGCATCGCATTCCATCTTTATTTCATGTATAATCAGTGTCACCGCCTGCGGTGTCATATGTAGTAAAATCGAGCGTTACATACTACCAGAAAAATATGCACAGTCTGTTGTAACTGCTTATTCTTGAAGAGCATCTCATGTTACTCTATTATTGATACTTTGGTCTGGAATTCCTGCATTTTCTACATCCGCTGTAGCCCTGTAAGTATAAACTGAGATTCAAAAGCAGCAACAACAATAGTAATAAAACTACTATTTATAATAATAAGAAGAATAAATTATGATTCACAAATGCCTACCTGAAAGCACCTGAGGTCCATATTTCTCTGCATGACATGTGAAATTGCTTGTTATACTGAAATGCGAGCAATAGTTTTGCACAAATGAGGTATTTAACTCTGTAGTAATAACTCTGCAGAGGAAAATAATCGTCTCTCCATTTGCCATGAAAGACTCGTCAGCTAGTTCTCATGTTACTATCTACTTTTCCCCTGTCTACCTCACTCATCATTGTGTTGACAGAATAACTGTTTCACAGGACAAAAGGCATCCGAATATAAATCCCCTCTAAACGATCCTAAGCTATGTTCATATCACGTTTAATGAGTAAGGACGGCGGTAGTGGGAGACATTACGTCACCACTATAGCATATTTTGCCACAGTGGTTTATACTGTTGTATAATTATCATTATGAGCAATGCATTCTAGCAGAAGCCTGGGAACTGTCTCTCATTGAGCTTGATCCGCTCACGGTCTCTGCTGGTAGGAATGAGGAGTAGCACGAAAGTCGCTCGCGCATTTCGGCCAGTTCCTCATCGACTTGTATTAGCTTTGACTTTCGCCGTTGGGTTCCGCAAATATTTTAACGCGCAAAGGTTTACCTGCACGCCTGAAGTATGGTGCTGTTGAGCCACCTTGTAGCTTTAAGCTTCGAAACTGGAGATTTACGAATTTCTTTAACAGAATCAGTTCAACTTAAAGCAAATCACACAGCATATTCGAAACTTAGATCAATTTTCTACGGAAATCGCACCAAGTTTGTGACAGTTTTGGAGTTTTGTTATAGTGTATGTCCATTAAAAATAACAAGGGTCTTTCAAAAGCAGCAGAATAATCAAAATGGTCTGAGGGTTTCCGAGGTTGTACCGGACACACAAACCCACGCTCACTCTCTCTCTCTCTCTCTCTCTCTCTCTCTCTCTCTCTCTCTCTCTCTCTTTCTCTCTCTGGTTGGTTTGTGGCATTAATATACATTATCCATTTTAGCTAAAAGGTTTTTAACTATCATATAGCAATACTGGCTAATACAGATTCTGCATGGGACATCAAAACGAAAGCAGCATCCAGTTGCGGAAACGACTACCAAATGGCTTACAAATAGCATAAACATGTTCTGTTGTCCAGTCCACCGATGAATGTGTTTGTCCATATCTGCTGCCCTTCAAGTTGTCTGAAAAGATCATATTTTTGCATTTCGTTTGTCTATTATAAAACGTGGTCTGATTTAGTGAAATACAGCAGAAACAATAAGTTGTGATCGTATTTACGTCAGGAGAATCAACTTTGACAACACTGTTTTATGCTTTCCAATTTATATTTAAAATGACCAAAAAGTTTCCGTTGTTGTTGCTTTAACAAAATAACAAAGTATATTCAAAATACTCCCAACCCAATACTCTGCCAAATTTCATACATCGGGGCTATTCATATGGGACTTGAATGGTGCACACCTTTATTTGCAGTGTCTCGATATGACTACTAACCGACAAAACATTACTTTTGCTTGCAAATACTTTGGCATAATCCTTAACACAAATGTTAGGATTAGTAAAAATATTCACATGAAAGAGTTACAACAAGCATGCTATTCTTATTATGCTCCAAGATATACGAAGGTAAGGGCCTTGTTTCTAAAAATAAATGAAAGTTCTTTACCTCTGGCAGCAACTTTCTACTGTTTTATGAGTTATATGCCGTATAGTTGGTACGAAGTTCCCTAATAATGCTCTTAACTATTATCATTTAAAATATTCGACCAAAAATGAATTTGACTGAAGAGCATTTAGGGCCTACGGTTTGTTTCCCAGTTTAAATGATCATTAACATATAAAATGTGTGAATATTCGAGTTAGAAATGTATTTGGCAAAGAAATTCCATTAGGTAACAGCTAATAATTGCTAGAGAGAATTGAAAAGAAATCGGCTTTTCCTTAGAGAGGAACTTTGTGAAAGACGCCCAAAAACTTCTGTTACTGCAGAATATTGTCACTCTTCGAGCACGCTTGAAAAAAAATCGACAGACATTTTATGCCCTTATTTGGGCAAAATTGGGCAATGGTATTAGTCAAATCCACAAATTTTACATCAATAGTTAGACGTGATAAAACCCAGTTGTCGATGAGTTCTACAAACATTGACTCACGATCAAAAACAACAACACATTCATTGGTAAAAAAAAACTGACATGTGTTACACTCACATGACTTTCTGTAGCTGTTCTACAAACAAACTTCTTACACAAGATATTCTTCTGTATAAACCGTGCTAATCGAACTGCATTAGCAGAATGTACTAGGCTAAACCGATAGGCAAATGTTTTAAAACCTGTCGTTATGCCATTGTCATTGCAATTCGATTCTTTGCTTGACCAGGAGTAGAACAAAAGAAACACGGACACTTCCTGTCTAAAATTGAAACAAATAACAAGAAATATCTTGGAAACCTTCAGTCTACAACAAAACTTCAGATGACATAAATCGTGTGCTTTAACGGGATCTACATTTTTGTGTAGTAAGTTTTTGTCTATTTCTTCTACTTATTCGAAATTCAGAAAAAAATTGTCTAGAACGAACAGATCTTCAGAAGCTATTCAGAGAAAATTCAAGATAAACATTTTATTTGCCATGTAAATATCTATAATATAGGGTATTTTAATAAAAATCTTTACGGATATTTTTGGGAAAAACAAATATTTTCAAATATCTCCATGTAAAGGTTAGTTTGCGTTGGGGGGGGGGGATTGTTTTTAAATGTTTGTGTTGCATCCTTGGAAGAAAATAAACTTAAACACCAAGTTTGGAATTAACGGTCTCTTAGTTTTTGAATTATGCTGTCCACAGGTGCGCACAGACGGATATTTTTCTAAAACTGCCTTTTGGGGGCTTAGGGAATCTCAAAACATATATTTTCGGTGAAATCTCGTTACAAAATTTTGGGTGGAATACAATACCTATACCAACACATAGTACGTGTAGAGAAAGTAAGAATTGGAATTTCAATGCGACACTTCAAATTTGGAATATCGTTACTGAATATGTTTCATCCTTAAGAGAAGTGTCAACCGGCTCTATATGTATTTTGAATAGAATCTAAGCCTACAAAAGTGCGACGGATTCGCAGTGCTTATAAGAAGATGGTTGATGTGTGTTGTTTTCTTTCTAAACGGGCCATAGTATTACTGTAATATTAGAATATAGACGTAACGTTACGTCTGATTGGTGCATAAATATCTGTTAACGCAAATGTTTGGAAAACTTAATAAAGAGCACCCAAAAGGAAAAATATCTTTAATCATAACAACCTATATTCACATTCAGCAAAATTGTCAACTGAGTATCTGGATGCCCTAAAGTACAGCATCGCGGATCCTCCATCATACAGTTCTCACTTAGGACCTTGTGACTAATTTTTGTTTCCAAAAATTACAGACAAATGGCGTCTTCAGGTAAAGCAGTGGATAATTATAAAATATGGTTACTGAAGTGCTTCAAGGAGAGCGTTATTATTGCTTTAAAGACCGATTTCCTCGAATACAAAAGGTATTTATATTAATGGGAGACATTTAAGGAAAAACAAAATCACTTAATTTTCTTCAAAATTAAATTTTTATTTTAAAAAAATGATGTCGCCCTCATATAGAAACACCCAAGTTAACATTTTGGTTGTATATTGGTAGCGTGCACGCAACATTAAAATCGGTTTGACTCATGGCAGCTAGATAAGCATCAAAACAGTGCTTAGCGTGTTAAGGATAGTTCAATGAGAGTTGTATTCTTAATCAACATGGAGTGCTTTCATGACTTCTCCAGATTCATCTACAAACATTAGCGCAGATTACGTCCTACCAGGTATTTAGCACTCGATATTACCTGTCATTTTATCCTCTTTCACATTTTATGGAAAGCAGGGGCAGAGGCGTTCGACATTTGGAGTGCGGGAGTAGCTATGCAATAAATAGATTGCTGTTTCTTCACTGTAATTTTTATATAGCATAGAGCCTCCTAGCTGAACCACCGCGTGAGGTTGGTAAGGGGACAGCGAAGCGACGTTCAATCTTAAAATATTTTGAAACTTGCTGCGCTGCACCTGCTGCCATCAAATTTGGCTGCTCCTTGTGGTTCACTAACTCATTCCCTCTTCTCTCCCCGAGTTTTAATTGATAAAATTTGACCTATATTTGGACTCTGTGCTGAAAGCCTCATCCGTGTTTACCTCATATATTGATGACAGCACAAGTTCACTAACACGTGCCTTTTATGTAGTACTCCACATCTGCCACTTCTTCTTTAAAAGGGCAGGAAAGGCCAGATTTAAGCATAAAATGTTGATTTATTGAGCTTGTGGCTTCTAATACTCGAATACATAGACAAGCATTTTTATACCTATATACATTTCTTTGCTTTTGGATTCAGAGGGTCACTTAACATATTTACAGAGGAATGTGGCTCTTACTAAATAATTCTAATAGGACCAGTAGAAAAATTGAAGCAGTTGGAGGTTTATGGCTTCCAACGAATGTTAGCGAAGATAACATGTGATAATTTTTAAACTGGTGCTAGACATAAAATGATAGGCAACAGAGCATTTGACTCGGTTCAAAGGCATTTTGGCTGAAACTTCCATATTAGGTAACGAACCTGGAAACCAGCAAAAATGTTTATAAACAAAATGTGATGCAAGATTCCCATAGCTAACTTTCTGTACCCACAATAATTACTTTTTATGTGGCTTCTAGAAATTGTCTTACAAAAGCTTATATTTCTATTAACAGGATGTGTTAACCAATTAATAGTTTTTTTCGTTTTCTTCTTCCTGTTTTCAGACAACAATTTATACCAGTTAAACGACTGTTCTCCGCAGCGAACACAACTACTCGGGCATTAGCTTTCAAAACTTAAGTTACAGTTTGTTAATCATTAGCCTGTAATGCTTTGTATTTACCATCAAAACAGCTTTCAGTCTCCCTCGTTTCTCACTACTTTTAACCGCGCCTCTCGCAGCCAGTCGAGGAGCTGAGCGCATGGCTGGCAGGAAGAAAGTTGACTAACGAGATTACGAGATTCTCGTTTACTCCCAAGACTCACGAGTGTCGCTAGTAGCAAGACTGCGGTTAGAGCCAGTCAAAACAGTTTTCAGTCTCGCTCGTTTCTCGCTGCCGCTAACCGCGCCTCTCGCAGCCAGTAGATGCAGCTGAATGTATAGCTGGCAGGAAGAGAGTTGAGATTACGAGATTCTTGTTTACTCGCAAGACTCACGAGTCTCGTTATAGCATGACTGCGGTATAATGCAAATGAACTACAGTTTTGTTATAATCAGTATGTAAACATTATTTGAAGCAGTAATTCTGTTAATAGCTCTAATCTAAGCACATTTATTTGAGTAGAACAAAATCTTTTTCCCTGGCGCTGGTTTCTTTTTTAAACACTTTGGCAGGTACGTAAACGCTCCTTCACTGTGCTACTAGGTTATTCAGAAAGTAAAGAGATACCTATTGTAATTACACGTTACGTATCCCCTTGACCTTGTGACTTTCACTCACATTTCAGCTATCAAATGAAAATGAATAACCGAAAGCAATGCGTGTGTATATTTTGACCTGCATTTTATTACAATAAGCGTGTTCCGCTGGATCAGGTTGAGTGCGTTGCTCACCAGAGTTGCCAACGCATTATTCTTTCCGTTGCAACAATCAGGGAGCCATTAAAAGAATCGTTCATAACTAATATTCGCAACAAATCCTCGTGAACTAAACCAAACCTTGAGATATTAATTTCCGTTAAATTTTTGTATACACAGAGTAACGGGTTCTACTTGATAGAAATGCCACCCTTCTGCGACTCAAGCTCGGTATGCTACTCAATAAGTAGGTTAGAATCCAGCGACATACGTAGATTTTACACTAATACTAATAGAGATTATTTTCTATTGTACAAAATGCAATATATGAAATTGAAATATTTATCTGCTGTTCCTGCAAACTAGAAATGAATGACAAACATAGCGACTCGATATTCGGTTGATTTTAGCTTTAAAAAAGCCACAAAAACCAGTGAATATGACACCAAACAACAGAACCACTAATACTCTGTGTGGTCCTCGTTATTTTATGTCATTGCTCTCAAACTTCGGCGCATGGAATACACCATCGCTTTAAACTAATTGACGTTTCTGCTAGGGACTTAAAAATGTCTGTGATGGCGCACCAGAATTGTGTAGCATTAGTCAGAAAAACAGGTTCTATTTTACTTTGCCGAAACATGTTCTTCTCGGTTGAAATCTATTGAATAAGGAGGACATAGTATCTGCTTTACGATATGTCTGTACTCGGAAACCACTTTTGAACTTTGGACGACCACCGCGCCGTGACTAAGTGGATAGACCACTCGCTTCTCACTATGGCGGCCCGAGTTCGATCCCCAGCGATCGCATTTGGGATTTGGGGTGAAAAAAACGCTGCAGGGCGGGTTTCCTCCGGGTTCTCCGATTTCCTCCGCCATCGCATTCCATGCATAATATGTGATATCGCCTGGGGAGCCTATGTATTAAAAGCGGGCGTTAAACACCATCAAGAAGACTTGGACAACCTCTAGAGCACAAACTATGCTGCTAGAATGTAATAATACCTTTAAGAAGACGCTTTGGAGTGAAGGAGAGTTCAAAATGTATTTTCCCATTCAGCTTTTCATAAATATGTTGCAGCATGTATTGCCCGTTCCCGAGGTATCCGCGCCTAAGTAGTAACGGTCATTCGAAGAACTCCCTGCAGGGATAGCCAGATAGCTGCTCCTTTAGCGAGTTCCTTCAGGTCTGTAAACGAACACAGTAGAATGTGCACTTACGGTATAGAATTTAGCTTTGTCCGAGAAGATTACTTCTTACCAATTGGAGTTCTCATAATATACAGCAAAATACCTGTGAATGTTGTGGTTATTGTTGGTATTTCCCTTATTTTGGCACATCTACAGAGAATTCCGACATATTTACTGCGGATGATAACCGTCCGTGCCCTCCCCGGGAATAAAGACCTCGTATTCAGCGGCTGTGAGGAATGGATTTCAACCTCTCACAACAGGATCCCCCCCAGGGGCCTACTACGGTAGGTACGGGTTTGGCGCACCCGGGGGTTCCCGAGCCACTCGCCACCATATCATCCTCCCCATCGCCATCCACTGTGACACTTTTGTGTTCTTGTCTGCGTGTGTCTGTGCGCATTTGTTTGTGTATGTTATTGTTTGTGCGAGTTTACTCGCCTCATCTTCTTCCTCTTGACTGAAACCACCGTAGGAGCCGAATGGGGATTGCACTTGAACAGTTCGTCAAACCAGACAGTTGGTAGTTATTGAGCAGCTTCTCAGACGAAAATGCTGGTTTCTTTTCGCGAATGTATTTGTGGCATTGTGCTGCAGATTGACAAGAAATCAGAATTCGCATAACTTTGGAAATTTTGGAATGGATGTCCGTTTAAGGGCCAAGATAAGGGATCCAAATATTAGCTACAATGGATTTTGAGAAAATTACACATATTCTCGAGAATTGTATGCTTCCAAGCTATTTAACCGCTCAACGGGATGTCCGCATTTGTGCAGTGTCCACAACTCTAAAAAGAGACGGAGTTGGTTTCCCACACGTCCAGAAATGTTATAAATTATCTGAGGGTGAAATATTATGATTAGAAACCAATCGAACATGTAAGAGTTTTAATGACTAACGACTGGGAACCTCTTCGGGAATGAACTGCAGATGTTCTGATAAACTGTGCGTTGGAACATTGGCAAAACGTCAGAAATAGGCCGCGCGTATGAGAACTCCTTGTAGTGGCCATGCATAAATGACTAAATGCAGTACAAGATGATGAACGCACTATCAAAATAATGTAATAAATATACAACGAGAATGTAATTTCGTTAATTATTTTGAACAAGAACAACAACTGCTCTGATTTTTCTTTTTTTTTTCCCCTGAAGTAACGAATTTATTTGTATATGCTCTTTATATAATGAGCAGTATTACATGGTTGTTCCCTACTGTGAGAGCTCTTCACCCTGAGATTATAAAGTGGTTATTTACAGTCACTCAAGGAAGTGTTCATCTATACTTTAAAAACTTCCAGCAACCCAGTTAAAAGGCAAATATTCCCATTGTGAGTGTGCTGTGTAATATCACAGCTCATGTACTCCGCTGCTATTCCATAGGTTTATAAGTCTTGTTGATTTCCTTTTGGATGTATATGTAACGTACTCAAAACTATTTTGATGCAGCTAGTAAACATCTGCTTTAATAATACTCGTATATGAAATTGCGGCCAAAATGTAATTTAAGCTTAAGAAGGAACTGTCACTGAAGTTGTAAAACCCAAAACTTCAATGAGAAAGCTCCAGAAAAAACATTGATAAATATCTAATTTAACAGTTTTTCTGTATCAGATCAAATCTAATCCTTGCCATAATTTCAAGCATTATACCAAAGAGAAAATTTTCTACCAGATATAAAAGTATCAAAAGCAACCAACCTAAAAAATGAAAAGTCTAGCAAAAGACCAGAATACACAAACTGCAATATCCTTCCATCTTTCTCGCCGTTCATTAAAAATATTTATCTTCCTTCGTCAGTCTGCGTTTACAATTTTCCATACTAGAGACGAAAAATTTGAGTGACTTACCTCACAAATCAGACTGTTGCTCATACTGTCATTGACCCAACCAGCCTGGTTGAACTCATTACGCTGAAAGAATGCAGTTGCATTACAAGATATTAATTGAATAAATGTTGTTTACTCAATGACTTATTCTTAAATGTTGGTAATATATCATTGGCTAAAGATCAGAAAAATCTACTCTATATCAAACAGTTGGATTTCCATCTAGTTTTAAAATATTTTACTCCCTATGGTTTTTGTAGTATTGTGCACTGAACACTACATTTTATTGTACAAAAATTGAACACTTGAATATTACGATAAACGGTTGAATAAGTTACATAAAGTCTACAAATAAACAAACCACGTTCCTCATAAGCACGCATTTCTACCGACTAACCTTCGATAATACAGGGAAGTTTACTTTGTGATCGCCCTTATATCTGCACATTTTATGAAAGAAGAAATACCTGTTTATTAGCAATGCAGTGAATTACGATAATCATATCAGCACCGCCGATGTGGCGCAGTTTCATCCCACAGAAATTCTTTTAAATGCCAGTAAATCTATTGATATGGGCCTGTTGCTCAAAAAAGTGTTTTCCCATTAGTATTGGGATACAAGAAAGAACATAAAGAAAGAATAGATAAAGGAATCTATTCTAAGGAAATGGCGTTTAGGGACTGAAACGGCAAATGAACAACAAGACAAGGAAAGTGGAATATCAGGAATCGGAGAACATATTATGACGCCTGCAGCTTCAGCACTAAGCTCAGTAACACTAAATTATAGGTATCTAAAGCTTTTGGTATCAGTAAAGACTGGTTTACCGTACATTACCTGTAAATACAGCAAACACTTGCTCTCCGACTTGGTTTTTGAACACAGAATATTAACTCAAGAGGCGAGAGCAGTGATTACAACGATTCCGCCTCTTCTCTTACGTCATCAATACTCACTCAAACCTTTCGCCCTTGCGCTCTGTACGTATAACTAATGTTTGAGAAGCCAAAATACTAAAATCTCGAGAAATGACTATAACCAAACCACTTCCATACAGGCATTTATTGTATATTTGAGGTTAACCCCTCAAAAGCTCGACAAATTCGATCACTCTGCATTAAAATCTCTGTTCTGGTTGCAAATGTAGCCATTTTGCCTACAACTGTTCAAAATTGTTATCCAGTAAGTTGACAGAACTAGCATAAATATGCTTATTGGACCAATATTTTCCTACTCCTTCAAAAGCGAGGCAAACTTTCTGAGTAGGTTTGATGGTGGAAATTCCGAGTTCATTAGATGATCTTTGTGATATATTTTCCCAGAAATCTTGTGGGATGTAATAGTTTTCCCTTGGATAAATGATTGTGCTTCTTGACCAGAAGCGGCGCAACGCTTCAGTTTTCTCCCATTTTTAATCTTCAGGGACCAAAATGTGCTTCCAAATCTATAGTGAAAAAATCAGTGAGAGAAGAGAAATTTAAAATTTAAATATATTAGTTACAATTAAAAATGAAAATTTGGTTGTTTACTCTAGGATTTCATATATGATTCTTTAATCAGGATCATTACACTAACATATGAGGAAGCCTTAATGAAAATCAGAACATAAATCAGTAATTTGTGTTGTTATACATCATATGGCTTTAGTTTCTCAATTCTATTAAGAAAGAAAAGCAATAATAATAATAATAATAATAATAATAATAATAATAATAATAATAATAATAATAATAATAATTCATGCCGCTACAGACTCTAAGAGCTTAGGGCTACTAACATAACTGCCGGTCTCACATCTACGTAGAATATTCGCCCCTCCTACAAATCCTAACTGAAAAGAATAGGAATACACTGTACATACCTCAGGGGTGGACAGTATTTCAACCCACGGGGACGGATGTGAAGGGCATCATGCATCCCATAGCCGTAAGGTGGGCTATCCTGGTTTATCTCAACTGCTTACTTTCGTCACAATGTTGAATCGGCACCTGTGCTATAGCGGAAGTTCAACTCTGAAGAAACTGAATTCATTTTGTTTCCAAGAACCAGAGTTCAAGGCCAGCCCATATCGTAACTGTGCAGCATATCTGTAATATGAGGTTTTCTGCTTTTTTTAAACCGAAGCATTAAGCCTGCCTAACAGGTTTGAATTCGAAGATACTAAATAAAGAAAACTTACACGTTTAAATATTTACCATTGAATGTTTGATTGTGACGCGCGTGTATGTATATGTTTCAATGAGTAATAGACATACATACTTAAAATTGTATTTCGTCCACTTTTAAAGCTTCTGAACCTCAAAATACAGATATTATTTAAGCTTTTAGAAAAACTATTTTTAGCTACAGGTTTACAGTTTGCTCAATTTGTGTCAGAGTGGCTGAAGTTTCAGGAAGAGAAGTATAGAATTACGGTACTATGATACCCCAATAAGTATAAAAATTACAAAATATGTTACCTTTCATGACAGTTTAGACACAGATCAGCATTTTTTAACCAACTAAAGTGCAATTTCTTAATATACTAATATGGATGTGTTCTATTTCTTTATTTTATAATATTGTGACTTCAGAAATAAACAATGTCGCAACAAATAGGATAGAATCACGCTCCTTTCTATGTAACATTAAAAAGTATTATTTCGAGGTTATACAGTAAATGCTTCCCTGAAAAGCCCATGTTCTCTCTGGGTGTTCTGATGAAAGTACAGTAGTATGGGAATCGCGGTAAGCACACAACCTTAAAACACGCTATGATGTCTAGTGGCAGTAGGTCACTTTAAAGTTCCAGGGCAACAGAGGGAACGCAGTTTAAATGTCGTCAGCCTACCGCGGGATCCCTCTTTGTGTGTCTCCTCATGCCGTTTTATTGTATATAGTTTTTTTTCAGTACGGAACCGATACATCAACATACAAAGCTTTTGAGATATCTTGAAAATACATGCTTTAAATATACATATAAGAGAGCAGACGTTAAGCACCAACAAAAAAAAAAATGTAACATATGTATGAATAACAGTGAACATGGATTATAAGCCCACGACATAGGAGTGATTGATGCTGGTAATTAAAATGGACCTAAATAATGGAGAAAATAATGTAAGCATGCACTGTAACATGAATATATAAAGAAAAGCTAGATATCAAGGAATAAGTGGTTCTGATTTACACCAAAAACAACAAAAAGTTAAAACAGATTTGTGGACTATAAGACTACACACGAAAGTTTTAACGATTTTGATATGTCCGAGCGTGGTTTCTGATGATTGCGTCATTATTTTCTTTACTCTTTTTTGAGCCTTTTAGAAGTACATGCATTGTGTTGCTAGAATGTGGCACATTTAGCGTCGATCTCCCTCAAAAGGCCTCGGAAGTGCATGTAATGGTATTCGGTGTTTAGTTGTGTCCTTCTTTTTACTTCTGAGGTGCCTACATCGGATTAATGATGTCGACATGTTGACATGTACGAGGTAGAATTTGCGTTTGTAGAGATTTGGTGGTCGACAAGCTTGAACCTGGTAAACTATGAGGAGTCGTGCATCCTGGCATCCCTGCATTTTTGATCAGGAAATCTTAGTTGGACGCCAACTTATAAGATTGTCAGGATAGACGCTGTCGTGGACGTCTCGGTGAAGATTGATGACGACTTTGTTGCAACCTGTGGAAAGTGATAGTGTTGCGCATGCGCTCAGTGACCTATCTTCCTTCGTGGTTGATATTGTGATTGCCTACGGTGAACATTAACCTAGTGTAGAGGCCGTGGTCGATATGAGTATATTGGCAGTCGCAAATGTTAATCTCGCCTGCAAATGAGAAAAGACTGGATAGAAACTACTGGTTATTGTCCTCGGGAGAGGAGACTTTTCCTCAAGCAGGGTAAAGAGACGTGGATACTCAGATTTGGAAAAGGAGAAGGGATAACGGATTCTTCCGACATTCGCTCTCCCTCGTAGGTGATGTAGTAGCCCTCAAATATCAAAGGACCCTTCAGGCTCGGCGGAATTTTATCGATTCTGGAGAGGAGCAACTAATCAAAACGTATAATATCATATGAAACAACATTTTCAGAAGAAGTGAAAAGCTGATGACAAGAAGAGTAATTGAGAAAAACTGTCAATGTTTGCAGCTAATATTTAAGCATAATATGCTAGGTAAATAACTTAATTGCTTTAAATAATTTACTTTAAAGTAGTATATAAATATAAAACATTAATTTGGGTTTAATAAACTTTGATGTGTCCTAGAGGACATAATACATTTTGATGCAGTGCTGTCTTTTTCATACATATACATTAACTTTCTAATGTACACATTACATGAAGCATGGGTTAATACTTTGCTACGGTTTTATTTATTAAGACAGTAAACATACCTCTAAATTAATTTCTTTATTCTTAATATAAATACATCCCTAAATTGTTGCTTTCACAAAGAAGGCATACCCTATTATTAAGTTCAGGTTCGTGCTCTAAGCATTCAAATTCAGAAACACCGCCCTCCGTCATTCTCCGTGGGGCAAGAATAAAGCATTGTGCGAAGAACTTAAGCCCGTTCGCCTGTTTCCAAAATTCTCCAAATTTTAACTCAACACCTTGTTTCATCTCTTCTTTAATTTGACTTGCTAAAGATGGTACAACACTTTCCTGTTCGTACCTTTGGAATATTAATACACTTTTGGTTGATATCTTTAAGTGCTTAGAAGGGCCATTAGAAAATAGATCATCTCAACTTTTAATTTCACTACCAAGTCTATGCTGGAAATCATTATTTAACTTTTTAGTGTATTTTTATATATTTTACTTATTAAGTGATATTTATTCGTCAAAATATTTCCTTTCACTTTACTTATGCCGTTGTTATTTTCTAAATGTGTCATTTCTTTGTAATTTTTCAGCTGCAATGCTCTCCTAGCATCGCTGTTTCGCCAGCTTTCCAGTAAATTTTCTGCTACTTCTCAGGATTCAGAATTTTTGGAATGTTGCGTGGCCTATTCTCGATTTTCCCGAATAATGTATATAAAAATGGGATGCTCAAGAACTGGTAAACAGAAGCACATATCATTTACATGTTGTGGTGATCCTTGAAGCAGCAAAATGCGACTGCGTGAATTACATGCTCTTTCTCATTCTGACCCCCACAACCATCACAAAAAAGTCTGAATGATGTAGTGTATTCATTAAGAAATCAGTAAGAGCCGAATAAACTTCTTGTGCTCCTCTGCCAGCCTGGATGTTGGTATTTGCTATAATTATCGCAAAGAAACTATAAAAAGCAATATGGCGTGCATAATAAGCCTCTCTAATATTTAATTTTAGAAGGAGTTGCACCTGTGGCGTCAGTCTGGGTAGCTCAGTTGGTTAGACGCTAAACTTCTGTTCTTAGGGTCATGGATTAAAACCCGGCCTACCGATGGTTTGTGGCATGCAATATAAGGCACCGATGTGGTCCTGGGAATGGGAGTGTGGTTAATAAGCAAAATATTTATTTATACTTCTGCAAATCAAAGTCAAAATACATAGCTCAATTGTGTGTTTCTTTGGTACAAGGCCTTTGCTTTTAATATATGTACACCTATCTCAAGCAGCAGTCTATTTTTAACATTAATTTGTATAACTTACTGGGTCATAGTGGAATTTATACTCTTTGATTAATTGACATTGATGGACACTATATGATTTGATCTGTTTAAAAGCATTGTTTGAAGGTGAAGTAATATATTTTGAAGCAGTACTCCGCTCGAGAAAAACCTAAAGATGAGTCACACTTCAGAAACTAAAACGTAAGGCCGGGATTCAAATCACACGGTTGAGGTTTTTCAGTCAATGTTCTATCGCTAAATGGGCGAATGTGCATCAAATTTAAAATCGATTCATTTATCTAGCCGCGTCGTATAATATTTCCAATTTTTTCAGTCTTCAGCTATAGTCTAAATACACTAAATGTGAGAGACTAAATATCAAACATTGGTCTGAATTTAAATTTACATTAGCTTGCCTACGTAATGCAATGGTGTTTCCCTCAAGTAGACAAGCCTTGCCTGTTTCGTATGAGAGATGGCAGAGGCACAGTAAGACACTTTCTTATGCTACAGAATGATTAATTGTAATTGTCTATCACGTGGCTTATAGCAAGAGCAATTGCTGGATTCCACACAAAAACTCATATCCACATTTCACCGCAAAACATTTTGGGGTCCTGAATATAAAATAAGTGGTTTTGGAAAAATATCCTTCTATGGGTATATGTATGTGGATAAAAACGAAAATTCGGATAAATTGCAAACCAAATATTTTGTTTGCTCTCTTCCATGGATGCGACACGATGGCGCAGGGGATCGCGGGTTCGGGTTCCGCCTCAGCACGGGTGTTTGTGTGCTTGAAAATGTTTATCTGTATGTGCATTTGTAAGACAAAAGGCAAACAAACACTAAACAGAAACGTGGGGAAATTGAAAAAAGAATGAGCAAAACAATAGCTGACACATGGTAAAATATATGCAAAGAAAAAGAAGAAAAAACATATTCAAGAATATTCCCTTATTCTTCATTATCGTTTACTTAAAAAATTTTCGATATTCCTTATTTTCTCAAAATGTGTTGTGAAAATTTTGACTTAAACGCCAATGTTTAAGATATTCACATATTATGATATTGCATTATTGCAAATAAATCTGCAAATAAATTGTAAAATACTTTTCATTTTAAAGAATTTCAATAATTTTGCAACTCTACTTTAAGTATAAGAAATACAGAGAAACTTAATGCAAAATATGCAAATAGCTTAAAAACCATAACATATTTAAAATAATTTGCTCTGATATTATCCTTATACCAATTACTCGGTATTATTGATTGAATGTTTGGGTAACTTCCTCAATGTTAATGAGCCGTTTCTCACGGTATCGAGAAAAGCGTGAGGAACTGCATATAAATGCCACTGCAGTGTTTCGTGCGTCCCCTTTGTGCCTACAGGAATGTACGTAATGAAAACTTTTCTGTACAATGTTTCGATAACCTTAAAGTATGGAAAACTCAAACCTTTTCAACAGTAATTTGCCCAGAAAATTAAAAAAAGAATCATATAAGCTTTGTTTTGGAAATAGTGTCCATCTTTCTGTGTAAAGCGTAAAAGTTTGCCTGATAAGCCAATTTTCAACATTGCAAGCCCGGCTGTGATAAATTTTTTAGATAAGATTCTCTTCATAATCAAAAAATAGTAACTTTGAAACAAAACTCACGTTTAGACACGGATAATTATTGTGTTCCTAGGTGCCCTGGACACAATCTCCTGATTCTGGCCTACATTATACCTGCGCGAAAACGTGCGATTCTTCTGTTTCTTCAATTGCGTTGTTTACTTATAACCTGATCTGTGGAGTAAGCAGTTGTGTAGCCCCATGTTCGTGTGCCAACTTGTTTTACTCTGATTGTAAAAGCTAAGAGAAAGACATATATTCAATATGGTACACAAGAGGTAACTGTCCCACCTGGGTAGTGTGGTGGAAGCGCGTCTGCCTCACGTTCAAAAGGTCGTGAGTTCGAATCTCGCTTAGGGTGAGTTACCCGGCTAAGGTTTTTTTTCGGGGTTTTCCCTTATCCTGAGAAGACGAATGTCAAGTAGTTTTAAGCTCCATGTACCCCGAGATCATTTGAGCATCATTTCACCAATTTCATTCATCGTCCGATATGACCAAACCAGGTTAAAGGACGTTAAACTTAAAAAAAAGAAAAAAAAAAAGTACATGCGAATTACTAATGGGTAAAGAAAGACGCTGGGCTATTACACATTACACCTTACTTATTTAGGTACACTTCCTTAAACTTTGACTCCACACAGCGTTAACACACGTATTTTCATCAAAGCAGCTTAAATTCGTTAGCGATGCATATTCACTTTGGAGTCGTGTTAAAATCTGACATACGTTTTGAAAAAAAAATTGAAACTCTGAATTGTAGATGCCTCTTCAAGAAAGGGAAAGGATTAAAAATTGGAGCAACAGGCTTAATGAATGGGAGGTACAACACACAACCAAAAATGATTTAGTCTATGCTGTCCAGCAATCCATGAGGCACATAGGCACATGGGTCCTTCAAACCCTGAAAATGAAGTGAGATTAGATGAACAACAAAGATTTGATCAATACACTAATACACATAACTCCATCAAACAGGTATGAGAGCTCTCCATTTTATTTTTTTTATCCCCAAACTTATGAGTACTAACATCATGATCTGGATTTTTCTCTTTCAGGTGAACAATTCTGGTTATATTAACGAAATTTACCTTAAAAGTAATTATTGTTAATTCCACTCGCTTTAGGTGGACTAGAAATATTTTACTTTCATGTAAATCTGGGCAAACCCATTATCTTTTTGGTATTTTGGAGACTCTATGGGGGGGGGGGTAGAAACAGCCATGTTTAAAGGCAGGTCCTGCGAATCAAGTCCGTGTGCTTAATGATAAGTTAATTTAGCATTAGACAGCAGAAGTGGTTGTCTGAGATTCCTTCCACGTGAACTGATTCTCTACTGTAATATGAAGCATAAAGGCAGTGCGCACTAACACACCATCAGGTTGTGCAAAAAATAATTTTTCCAACTGGAACTGTTCATATTCAAACGAAAAGGGTGTGTATGAAATATGCATAACGTACCATAACGATGCCTGGTTAAAAGGTTTAAGTATACGGTGAAAAATTAAATATGAGGCACAATAGAACAAACATAATACGACGGTCGCACCGTGGCCGAGTGGTTAGACCACTCACCCTTCACCTAGACGGTCCTGGTTTGATCCCAAGTGACCGCATGTGGGACTTATGGTGGAAAAACAGCGCATGGGCGGCTTTTCTCCGGGTTCTCCAGTTTCCCCGTCATCACATTCCTCCGGTGCTCCATCTTCATTCCATGTATCGTCAGTGTCATAGCCTGCGGTGCCATATTAGTAAAAGTGGGCGTTTTATACTATCAACAAACAAACAAAGGCTATAATACCAATTTCTTTAGGAGGCGGGCCATATATTTTCCAAGAAGTTTTTCTTTTACTGAGTATAAGGTTCTGATGTAAACAGAGAGAGGATTATATAATGGGCATATATCCTTATATTCCTGTATTCACCTTCAAACAAACATTTCGTCATATATGAACAAGCCATCTAGTGTGAACAAAATTACATTACAGGATCTAGATTCCATCTAACCCGATACGGAAAACTACATGAGCAATGATAGCTATTTATTTAAAAGAATTCAAAATGTCAAAGTGAAAAGTGGTTGAGAATCACCTTTGGACCTTGTCTCGATTCAACTAGTAGACAAGCTGTATGGGACGGTTTTAAATCAAGACAAAGATCCAAAACTCTGCAGTTGGCAGACTTGAAATTCCCCTTTGAGAGCTATAACCGTTCTATCGCACGAAGGGATACCTGCACACGTAAAATACTAAACTGGTGAGACACATAGCATATACCTGGTAGTCAAGACATAAACCATTCTTCGATGAAGATAACACATAAGTAAGTGGTTTTGCCTAAGCAGCGCTGTAAAAGAGCCCTCATATGTACAGCACACTCCAGATTACGCGTGTGCGGATAATCCGCTTTGCGGATGATCCGTTGAGGGGGAGAGACAAAAATACATTATTTATCTCTAGGAACAGTAATAAACGACCTGTCACGTGACAACAGAGTACCATTTCCATTTATATCGGCCAGCCTGTTTAGATTGAAAGCAACCTCAGTTTTCTTATGTTAATCAGCGTGTAAGTGCTAGCGAAGCAAATTAAAAGAAATTGGTAAAAGAGATGACGAAGAAACGAAAAAAGCGTACTGAAACTAAAACAAACATTAAAATTAATTTAAAAATTGAGAAGCAGGAAATTGCTGCAAATGTAAGTGCTGATTTTGGTATTGGAACTAAGACAGTTCGGGGGATTATAAAGAATAAGCAGAATATACAGGATTTTTTATGGAATTACAATTCTAATTTTGGACCAGCAGCACAAATACTCCAGAAGAAATCTACATTCAATGAATTGGATGCTATTCTTTTCAAATGATTTAGCCAAGAGTGAGGAGAGGGTGCTATTGTTTCAAACGTGACGTATGCCGAAAAGGCTAAATTTCATCATTATCTTCTTTGAGAGAGAGAGAGAGAGAGAGAGAGAGAGAGAGAGAGAGAGAGAGAGAATTGCATGCCACATCTGCTTGCTAACCAGATTCACAAGGTCACGGTATCCGCGAACTTACTGTGAAAGGAGAGCGACTATTTTTATACGTTATGGTAGCTGATACCTTCCAGAAAGGCTTCCAGATATTTTTGAAAGAATATAATTTTACAACACACCAAATTTATAGTTCAGACGAAATTGGCATGCATTGGAAATGTCTACCAACCAGAACCTTTGTATTTAAGAGCAAAGTTTGTGCTCCTGGACATCAGTCGTCTAAACAACGCATTACATTTTGTGCTCTACTTATGCTTCTGAGGACCACAAAACGAAATTAATTATGATTGTAAAAACAGAATACTACGAAATATTCAAAGATAACGCAGCTAATTAATCTTCCTCAGCATTATTGCAACCAAAAAGGAGCATAGATGGACAGTGACATTTTCACAATCTGGATCTACATACATTTTGTACCACAAGCTCGGAGATGTATAGAATAGACAGAATTGGCACAAAAGGCTGTTCTACGCCATTATAACGCTCCCGCCTATCCGAATATTTTAGAATCTGATTATAGACTCACCGTAACTTACTTTTTACCTCCTACTGTGACTGCCCTTATATGACCAGTTGTATAATGTGTAATTGCATTGATAAAACGGTTCAACAGGGCCAGTCTACTGAGAATGGTGGTTTATGAGGATGATTCTCGATACCTACCGATATTTCTGATGCCTAGCAGGATGTGAAACCACATACACTAGTTCCATAAAGGAAGAATATTCCTCCAGATATGGAAACAAATTATCTTCATCAGTTGGTGCTGAAGAAATAACAACTGCACGAATAATGAATCTGTCAACGCGTTTAAATGGATTTAAAGATGCCGATGAAGAAAATATGAATGTGTGGCTAAAGATTGACGCATGTGAAACCGGCTTCCAATATATGAGTGACGCCGAAATTGTGACTACTGCAGACTACAACAAAGCAGAAGGCACTAGATAATATGTACATTGGCATGAGGACCGTAACCTCGTCAGCTATTGTACCGCATTACAATCTTTTGATACTCCTGTAGATTAAAGGCACCAGAGTGCGGTTTCGCATAACGACATTATATCTGCAAGAAAAACTACAAGTGCATGCGAAAAAAGTTAATTTCTCTCAGAGGCACAGCAATATCTTGGGATATTTTAAGAAATAAACAGGCCTACCATACTCAAGCATAGAACTTGAATAAAAGAGAAGAAATTCCTGTTATATGAATCAGTTAGTTTATCCCGGATAGTCCAAATATTAACATGTCTGCCTAAACACAGATATAACGTGGAATGCATACACAGAGCGAAAAATCCTTGCTAAATGAAATACCTAGTTCATTCCGGTTAGCACAGATATCAAAAGGCTTGCCTACTCTTATATATATATATATGTGTGTGTGTGTATATCTACATATATATTAGAAAGAGTGGGAAAATTCCTGCCAAATGAAATACCTAGTTTATCCCGGTTAGCGCAGATATCAAAAGGTGTGCCTAATCTAATATATATCAGACAGAGAGAGAAAAATCCCTGCCAAATGAAAGACCTAGTTTATCCCGGTTAGCGCCGATACCAAAAGGTGTGCCTAATCTAATATATATTAGACAGAGAGAGAAAAAGCATTGCCAAATGAAAGACCTAGTTCATCCCGGATAGCACAGATATCAAAAGGTGTGCCTAATCTAATATATATTAGACAGAGAGAGAAAAATCCCTGCCAAATGAAAGACCTAGTTTATTCCGGTTAGCGCAGATACCAAAAGGTGTGCCTGAGCACAGATGTAAGGGGAACTTCTCATATGGATGGAAGAACGGACGGACGGATAGATGGATGAACGGATGGATGTGTGGGTGGATTGGTTGATGGGTGGGTGGATGGACGAATGATGGACGTACGGACGGACGGACGGATGGATGGATAGATGGATGGTCCTTGCTAAATGAAAGACCAAATTTATTCCGGATAGTGCAGATGTCTAAAGGTTTACCGAAGCACAGTTGTAAATGGCAATTCATATATAGAGAAAAGTTCTTGCTAAATGGAATATCTAGTTTATTCCGGATAGCGCAAATGTCAGAAGCTTTGCCTATTAAGAGATGCAAAGGAGACTTCTTTTATATTTGGATAGGTAGACTCAGACTGAATTATACAATGCCATAGCCGGGATTTGAACCACGGATATCCGGATTGCTAGCCGGGTGCTCTACGAATGAGCTAACATGGCAACATGCTGACAAAGCATTGAGTTTCTCAACTGACTGAAATGTTTCCCGATAAAACACAAGGGGATGACAGATTATTTTGAGATGTCAACCCCAATGGGGACGTACAATGTTTCAACTGCTTTATGTTCCAGGATTCATAGTATAGCCAACTATTATGGACAATTGAAACCGTGTGCAGGACAAGTGTTGGATAGGTAGAGTCAGACTGAATCTGCCAATCCAAATCCTGTCCTACACACGGTTTCTGTGACAAAACAATTTTAATTGTCATATTTGATTTGTTTTGGTAGTGTTTTACCCCTGCTTTTACTATTGTGGCACCGCAGGTGAGTATATGTTTGAAAGACACTTCCTAACACACACACACACACACACACATATATATATATATATATATATATATATATATATATATATATATATATATATATATATACCAAGTGGCCCCCGCAAACTGTCATCTGAAGTGTTACGTTTCTTGCATACTTCAGGGCAAGAATCGTTGTCGCGGCACTGCTGTTCAAAGAGGAAGTGGACGTACCAGCGAACCTTCACTCATCACTGCTGCTATCTGTTTACGTTTTCCTCCTGGTTTTGCTCTTAGGATCGCATGGGCGAACGTTTGTGGTACGAGTCAGGTAACAACTGCAATTTACTACAGCGATAACTACACAGATATGAAAATGAAGTTTGGAGAGACGCACCGCAATGTAGTTGAGGCCCGAAGGCTGAATTCTCAACGTTTTCCAACCAGACGTCTACCTTCTGCACATGTGTTTAGACGTAAATAGATGCGTTTAAGAAACAAGGGATCTTTCCAAATACAAAGTGTCGTGGAGAGAGCGAATGCCGGAGCCAATCCCACGCATCATAAGCATAGCTTACGTTAAAATAATGCGTACGTATAACGTAGAATGCCAATAATTTTATCTTGTATTTTTTTAGTTTGTAAAAATATTTATACCTATAGTGAAAATAATAATAATAATCGTCATCATCATTGTGGTGAAGACAGGACTTAATGAAGACGACAATATTAAATGGTAACACCTGCCAGCAAAACATTCCCACCGGGTTGACATGAACACACTCTGAAGTTCAAATAGCCATTGCTTAGGGAACACAGCGATTTTCAGAGGTAGAGTATAAAGGTAAAGCATCCATTGCATTGCCACATAAAACACACACATTCTTATTAGCAGGATTAGCATTATTGAAAACTTAAAACGTGTTTTGAAACAACTCCGAAGAAATGGACGTTGTTGCTCGGATCCTAAGTAATATTACAATAGATTTTTCAACGCCAAACTAAAGTACATCAATAAAACGCCTCATGGCCGGGATGGATAAGGCAGTTACGGAGAACAAAGACTATTTATGGTCCATATATCGTATGTTGTGGTAGTCTGGGAACCCCACAACCGGGTGCTTTAGCAGTGTTTTCCTTTAACATACTGCATTGGTGCACATTGGTTAGCCAACAATAAGGGATTCCCAATCTGTCTTTCAAAACCCCACTAAAGATTTTACACCTTTAGTTATTTGTTTATTCGTGCAACATAAAACGCCATTATAATAGACAATGAATCAAAGAAAATGACTGGGGAAATTAGCACCATCTTATAGAGCCAACTTAATGTCAGTAATCCTGAGTATTGAGGTACGGAGCTGATAAAGATAACAGAAGTTAGAATACTACCAGAAAACTACCAAGGATTGCGATTGAACAAAACTATGATAAATTCCTTTTGGAGTGTGGCAAGTTCATTTTATTGACTCTAATTCATAATACTAAGTGAAACATGCGTACATTTAGCATCAGTATCTTTTTTATATTTAAAATAAGTTTTTAAATATTTAATAATAATAATAATAATAATATGTGAATAACTACAGCATAATTAGGACAATATGTACAAGAAGTTCGGGGTTAAGGCTAAAGGAGTATATTTCGCATTCAATAGCAACCTCGAAACTTTTCGAGTCACAAGTAGTGTTTGAATTGCTAAGAGTCCTTTGCAACAATACTCGCAAGCTAGCACATGTTTGCTGATAACGTGTTTGCCAAGAACACCCTGTGAGTTTATGTGTGCATTGGTCAATAGTCCTATGTTGCCTAAACCAAAATTACGTCATTACGCACCTAAAAATGTTTCGAAATTGGAACATCAATATTTGGACTATTTTCGGTATAAGTTATAAGCTTGTTATATATGTCGTTTCTAAACAGCTTGTATATAATAGTAAAATGCTCATAGGTATCCACATTTACTGGAGGTGATGAGATATGAGCACGGAGATATCTGCGTTTGCTGTAGGTGATGGAATATGAGCACAGAGATGCATTATGGAATAATATATTATATAAATAACAAGTAATGTGGCTATGTCATAGTTTTCTACACGCAATATAATTTAATATGTGTGCATTCAATTCTGTCATAGTAACGAATAAAAGTTAAATATCCCTATCATACTCACAAGAACGCTGCATGCGGTGGCACTGGAAGGCGAAGCACGAGAGGAGCACGATCATACTAGATAGTAACATGTGATGTTGAAACATACCTACATATTCACATGAATATACCATGAAGTCATTATAGAGTCCACACATTAAATGGCCAGCCTCTGTCCAATTACGAGGGATGATCAGCAATTAAGGTTACAAGGCTTATATTATTGGCCCTTCGTCTTTCACGGCGAACTTGGTAGTGCGCTGTAATTCTAATATATGCGGTTGGCAACTGTGCAGATTTTAGGCAACTGCCACCTACAGCGCTACTACAAGGTAAACACAAATGGTGACTCATTTTGAAAACTGGTCTCGCGAAGAAATCCGCTCAGTTATTCGATATTTTGTGGGTGAAGCCTGTAACCGCGGCTGACATTCAGCGACAGCTGGTAGAGGTTTATGGAGAGACTGTAATGTCTCCCTAGCATGTCGAAAATTTGCGGCCGGTGCAGAAAACGTCACCTACGAGGATTGCAGGGCTGACCCAGCATTGCATCCACATATTTGGACACAGCTCGCTTGGAGGAGCTGATTCAGACAACAAGAGGATCACATTACGATACATAGAGGCAAACTAGGGATATACTTTTGAAAAAGAACAGTTCTCTTCACCGCATTGTTACGGGTAACGAAACATGGATCCACCACTATACCCCAGCAGTAAGCGGTCGTCAATGGAGTGGAAATATTCCTATTTTCGAAAGGAATGCTGCGCCATCAGCCGGGAAGGTGATGGGCACAGTGTTTTGGGGCAGCGCAGGTGTCATACTCTTGGTGTTTTAGAAAGAGGGCACACAGACCGCTAACCGGTACTGCGAGACCATGTCACGAATGCGCGAAGCAATCAGGAGGAAACGGCCAGGACTTCTCACGGAGGATGACATCCTCCTTGCGATTACACGCGAGTTCAGAAGACCACGATGCTGTTGAAGATGTTTGGCTAGGGTATCATGGACCACCCACCACCCTATCTACACCCCCAGACTCGCTCCAAGCGGCTTTCACCTTTTTCCTCACTTAACTAGGAGACTAGCTTCGCTTCAGATGAGGAGGTGCAACAGTTTGCGACAGCGGGGCTGAGCAGGCAAGGACAGGATTTTTAACAGAAGGGAGTATTGAAACTCATCCCACGAAGCGACAAGTGCCTCAACCGATATGGCGACTATGTGGGAATTAACCTCATGTATGTACTATGATATTACTGTATTGATTGTACGAAATAAAATATGCTCGTTTTACCGCAGGCTTTGTAACCTTAGTTTTTGATCCCCTGTCGTAATCACTAAGTCATGTCTCATTAATTTACTGCCACAAAGAAATAGTATAAGCAGGGCAAGGAGTTTCTCAGAATTAAAACCAGGATTAAAGAAAATTAGATTACACTGTTATTGCTGTTTTGCTGTGACGTCAAGGATAACAAGCCATCCCCATGTTTGTTCAGTCTTTTGGTGCCTGCAGACGAATCACGAGACAACGTTTTACCCGACGTCAATGACTTATGGTTGCTTTTGTTTAAGTTCCAGTGTTAATGGTGGTATGAATATAGCTAAGTTGCAGCCAACTGCTAGAGAATTCGTTAGTTTGATTATAAGAATACTCAGCAGAATTTTCTCTTACACAGCAGTGATATAGCCCGAGGCATTCTCCTAGTTGTATGTTATATGTTTATAATAAGATTTTCACATTTATGCTTTGGTAATTTTTTTTTTTTTTTTTTTTTTTTTTTGTAGAACAGTTGCAGAAAGTCATGAGAATGGAGCATATCAGATTTTGTCCAATATGAAAACTCCAGCTGGACGTAGTGTACGTCACCTTACGCTGTCAGACCATTATATTCCTCGTAAAACAAACAGGAAGGTAAATCGAAAAATTGAAGAACTGCAAAGTTCATATGCGAAACTCCCAGCCATGTCAATCAGCCGTAGATAAGAAAGAGTCAGAAAAGCGGGTGGATTAAACAATTTGGACATTTCAGGATTGTAGGCTGGTAGATCATATATACAATCCACAAGTATCACTGTCAGCTGCAACGAGCCTCTTAGCTATGCGTTTAAATACATGGCAATGTGGAGACCGAACGAAATCCTATATTTCTATACAGTACAGCTATTTTGAAGCAAAATGATACTACTGCCTCTCAATATAAATCCTGAAATAATCACTTCCTATCATAAGAATCTTGTGATAGTCTTTCTTTGTTTTAGATGCTTCTTTTGTTCTTTGTACAATGCGTCGTCATATATAATGAATGTGAAACGCCGCATCAGTACTTGAAACAATAATTGCAGAAGAAGCTATGTGACACAGCATTCATACTCATTGGTAGGGTCGACAGCTTTGCGCCCTCCAGCGTATTTTGAACTGTACAAATGCTTTCATCGGATTATGCACGTTTGATGCACCCACGTGGAATATGTCTTTTATATCACTCTAGCTCTAAAACTAGCAAAGAAACTTTAATTCTGCAGCCCTTACCACCAATTCTATTGAAAGCTGAAATACCAGACAGTATAATTGAGAGAAGCATTAAGAGCTCTTTTAAGGTCCCATGTCAGCCTGCGTGACTCAGTTGGTTGGGCGTTTACGTGATGATCCTAAAGTCACAGGTTCCACCCCAGTTCAGACCGATGCTTTTAAGTGTGCCTAAAGCATCGTGTCAACAGGTTTACTGGCATGTAAAATAAATCCTGTGGTACGGAATTACGGCAACCCGGCAGCTTTGACACAATCCTGGCAGTTGACAGCGTTATTACTAAATAAGTAATCCTAATAAGGTGTTCTCTGAACACAGACATACCGGTTGGTTGGCCGGGTAAAAACCATTACTTAATTGGAGGATTGAATGTCATACCGGTATGTTATCAAGTAGCTCAATGGGTAGAACAACCCCACGGAAAGCAAGGGAGCTGTTCAAAAATGCTGGCTGTGGTATTGTATCTTTCAGCTAGTTCTATCATTAAAAGGTATACCCATAGTAACGCAAATATAGCACCATCACCAATGCAATGATTCTTTTGGGGTTTCATGCTTTACTACACACATAGAAATTAAAGGAGAATAAAATATGAGGGCTGTAAATAAAGTAGTGGCAATATGGTCCCCACATTCACAGGAGAGCGCGTATGAGCCAATAGGATATGGGAGCGATCAGGTAACTAGTGTCGATGTGTGGTGTGCATTGGTCGGGCTGCCAGTTGAGAGTGTGTTGTTGCTGTATAGCGTTGAAGTGAACAGTGTCAAGTGCACCGCTCTAAAGCATGTTTACTAAAGGCGATCAGCGTTCGTGGATTAAAATCGAGGTTGGAAAAAATGCATCAGCATGTTATCGAGGATTAAGTGAATTCTGTGGCGGGAATGCCTTGCCGTACAAGGCGGTTGCATGATGGGTCAAGGTGTTTCGTGAAGTTCGAACTGAGACTGCGGATTTGCACCGCTCAGAACGGCCGTCAAATCCGCAAGATCAGATTGACATCGTGAGTGGTCACGTTGCCATGGACCATCGATGGACTGTCCGGGAGTTATCCCTAGAGGTTGGTCTCAGTCATCAAACTGTGTGGCATATCCTGACGAAATGTCTTCACCTGAGGAAAATTGCGTCCCGTTGGGTTCCACATCGGCTCACTGAGGTACAGATATGGCACCGGTATGCACTGGCTGGCATCCATCTGGACAGATAGCACAACGAAGGAGACGCATTTCTGCAGCGTATTGTCGCCATTGATGAGACATGGGCACGAGCCTATGAGCCGGAATTGAAGCGTCAGTCAAATGAATGGTGTCACCCAGGTTCACCACTCCACAGAAAGTTCGACAGGAACCCAGTCGGTTGAAGCTGATGCTGGTTGTGGCATACGACTACCAGGGGGATATTCTTACGCATGCTGTGCCTGAGGGACAAACCATAAACAGTGACTACTATTGCCGATTTCTGGAGCGACATCTTCGTCCGGCTATGCGGCTCAAACGTCCACGTTTATTGCGACCACCCCATAGTGTTGCATGATAACTCACGTTGTCATGACGCAAACGATGTCCAGCTCTTATTGCAACGGTGGCATTGAGAGGTTTTGGAACATCCTCCGTACTCACCAGACATGAGTAGTTGTGACTGCGACCTGTTTCTGAAGTTGAAGGAACCCCTCCGAGGCCGCCGATTTCCTGACGTGGCATCTGTAGTCCGCGCAATAGGGCGCTCCGTCGCACTCATCAACAGAGATCGCCTTTCCAACGGTCCCCAACGGCTGCCCTACATTTGGCAAAAGGTCAGGGACTTTGCGGGTAACTACATTGAAGGAATGTAATGCAATTGTACTTGTGAGTTCAATAAATATTGTGTTCTATCAATGTTGCCACTTCTTTATTTACAGTCCTCGTATATCAAGCTTTGTATTAAAGTCCTGAGACAGCAGTGCTACCAAAATATAGAGAAGGTATCTCAAACACATGAGTTTTTAAGATATGTAAGATATTTGAGGAGTCCCCAGACTGCTGTGATTTAAAATAAGCAGTTGTTGCAGAATGCATTCAACGGAACCTAACATTCACTATATGACCAGGGGATTTTTAACAACTTTAAAATTTGCAGATAACCCCTAATGCGTTTCAGAATTGTAGTAGTTGTGGTGGCGGTGGTCATGGTCGTGGTAGTGGTAGTAGTGGTGGTGAATGTAGTGGTAGTAGTAGTAGTGGTGGGATAGTAGTAGTGGTAATGGTAGTGGTAATCGAATTAGGAGTACTGGTAGTAGGAGTAGTGTTAGTGGTAGTGATAGTAAGAGTAGTATGAGTGATAAAAGTAGTAGTAAGAGATTTAGGAGTGATAGTAGTGATGGTGGTGCTGGTGGTGGTGATGGTGGTAGTGGTGGTCGTGGTGGGGGTGGTGCTGGTGGTGGTGGTGGTGGTGGTGGTTGTGTTTATAGTAGCAGCAGCATCAGCAGTAGGAGTAGGAGCAGGAGCATGAGCAGCAGCAGGAGCAGTAGGAGTAGGAGAAGCAGGAGGAGCAGCAGCAGGAGCAATAGTGTTAGTGGTAGTAGTAGTAATAATAATAATATTAATAATAAACATAATAGTAATAATTATAACAACAACAATAAAAATAACAATAATATGGCTAACTTCTACATGCGCTCATGCATGTTTCTTATTTTCTTATTATTTGTTTATTATTTTTTGTTACAGTGCCCAATTGCTTTGATTTACCCTACAGTGTCTAATGTTAAATAAGAGCAACGTATACATCCTTATAAACCTTAGCGATTGGTGGATACAGAGAGGTGAAGTAAATACTTTTTGAATAATTCTCAACCTGAAATCTGACTTTATTCTCTCAAAATTAGAGCCCAATAGCTCAATTAAACAAAAACAAAAATAAATGACGTTTACTTTTTCGACCTGTTTCTCTATATGAGATCACGGACTCTTAATCCAAACCTGTAACTGCTCTCAAAGCGCACAACTACAGGGTTATTAGCGCCCTATCAGAACAAGTGATACTGAAACCAAAATACGAGGTACGTCCAGAAAGTAAGTTCCGTTTCAATTTATCTCCGCTGCAGCGCTGCGATCACAGTTCCGCACATGCGCGGTAGACGCTCTGTATCAAGGAGAAGAAACAAGCGCCATTTTGACATCGCTGTCAGCCACATACGCTTTGTTTACAATGACGGTGTTGATTGAAAATCCCGCCGCTTGTGAAATCAGATCTGTGATTCGTTTTCTGAATGCTAGGAAAGTGAAACCAATTGAAATTTGTCGGCAAATTTGCGAAGTTTACGGACAAAATGTGATGAGTGATTCAATGGTGAGAAGATGGGTCCGACAGTTCAATGAAGGACGTAGTGAAGTGCACGATGAAGAACGAAGTGGGCGTCTATCTTTGGTTACAGAAGAACTGGTTCACGAGATTGATGACAAGATCCAGGAAAACCGCAAGTTTACAATTAGTGCTCTCGCTATGGAATTTCCCCAAAGCTGACGATCACTAATTCATGAAATTGTTACCGAAAAACTGAAATTTCGTAAACTTTGCTCACGTTGGGTACCAAAGATTCTTACTGAGCAACACCAAACAAAACGGATGGGTTTTCAACCCATTATGATGAAGAAGGCGAAGAATTTCTGACACAGATAGTCACAGGAGATGAGACTTCGACACCCCTGAAAGTAAGCGGCGATCACTGGAATGGAGGCACCGTTCATCCTCAGCAAAGGTTAAGCAGAAGCAAATCTTGACGCCTCGAAAAATGATGTGCACAGTGTTCTGGGACAGGAAAGGCATCTTACTCATTGATTTCTTACCGCGTGGTCAAACAATCAAAGCAGATGTTTATTTCGAGACACTTAGGAAATTGCGCCGCACAATACAGAATAAGCGCCAAGGATTGCTGTCAAAAGGTGTTGCTTTTCTTCATGACAACGCACGACCACACACTGCAAATGTGACGAAAAACCTCCTACAGGGATTTGGCTGGGACGTGTTTGACCATCCTCCGTACAGCCCTGACCTCGCTCCTAGCGACTTTCATCTGTTCTTACATCTCAAGTCTTTTCTTGGTGGTCAACACTTCAACAATGGCGAAGAGCTGAAAGAAAATGTTTCCAACTTTTTGAAGACACAGGCGGCAAACTTCTATGAAGAAGGTATACAGAAACTTGTGCCACGCCATGACAAATGCCTGCAAAATTTCGGCAGTTATGTGGAAAAGTAGTTTAAGAGTTGTAGAATTTTGTGCAATAAATAATTTTTCTGTATCTGTACACAATTTAATTTTATTACCAAACGCAAATTACTTTCTGGACGTACCTCGTAAGATGGCAATAGAAATGATAAAATAGCATCATAAGAATAACTAGACAAAAAAAGCGCAAAGGAAATAAAACTGCCGATGGCAGAAACTATAGAGTTGGTAAAAACGTTAAAAGCAAGTAAGCTCTAAATGATAAGTAATGCAAAATCTCTAGTCCTGAGAAGTTAAAAAAAGTTAAAATCTTCAACTACCATTGCAGGAGCGTGCCAGGAGAATGAAAATCAAAACTAAAACCAGAGTGTAATCTTAAAAGGCGATGAAGATAAAAAGTTAAAAACTCTATCGACGGCTCCGGTAATGGCCGGCAGTTGCAGAGTGCCTGTAATCGGACTATAGCAGCGTACTCTATCAGATCATGGTGGACCGGCACTGAGGTCAGATAGGAGCAGGATCCCTTTTAAACCGGTAGCTGTGGAGAAAAAAAAAACGGTGACCAATACGGAGACGAGCCAAAGTCACTTATATGACCAGAAATGCGAGAGGAAGTTGACCAGTACCAGAAGATCCTTTACTGCCCTTAGCTTGCTGATCGGAGAGCAGACCACTCTGCATGCCAGCACGAAAACAACGCTTTCCACAAAACAAGTCTAAAGTCTTCGGCTGTTGTACAACTAACTGTGACACTGGGCTCCGTGGTTGCCGACCTTGCCACCTCATCCGCCAGCTACCTGAAAACCCAACGTGTCCAGGAAGCCATACGAAATCCCCATTAACGCCAGAAGCGTGCAGAATGTGGAGGGCATCCTGAGTGTGCTGCTCTAAAGGACGGTAGCTGTACGGGTCACGAACGCTCTGAAGTGTGCTAAGCAAATCACTCAGAATATGGCAGTCACCCAATTTTCGACTGTAAGCGTACTGAATGGCTCGGTAAGTAGCATACAGCTCCGCAGTATAAATTGGTGTGTGACTAGGCTAACCAAAAGTATGTGATTCGGTTCCAGCAACAAAGACACATCCAATACCGTCGGTACACTTACTGTCCTCAGTGTGTACAAATTCGTTCCCAGTAATGGGATAAAAGTTCTAAAAACAAGTACGGATAATACACGAAGGAATCATAGACTTCCCGAATTCCCACATTCCGAGGTCTACGTGGTAGGCAACAGTCAACCAAGGTGGGTGAACACTATCTCCCTTGGGAAACATGCTAGGTAGTGCTATATCACAATCTCGAAGAAGCACGAAAACCTGCAGGATTTCACAAAGAGATATGTGGCGATAACGTTCGTCTAGCTCAGTAGAATGAAAAAGGGGAAACGTTGGATGCGTAGCATGTATTTATGTCCACAACCATAATTTACTAGCAGAACATAATGATGAAATCGAAGGAGCGGTTCCGCCGATTCAGTGTAGAGGCTCGCAACTGAGCTGGTTCGAGAGACTTCAGCAGCCACTTGGATGCCCAGATTGTGAACAGTATCTAAATTTCTCAACACGGATAGACGTGGCGAAGCAAAAACAGTGCATCCATAGTTTAACTTGGATCGGATCGGTGCACGATAAAGAGGCAGCAGTATAGCTCCCTTATGTCATTTTGATACCCTTTATAGCTTGTCGAGATATAACACGCAGTTTTTTATATTGTATCAGTTTATTCAGTGTAGGTCGACGATGGAAAACCCGCAGAGCACGTCTGTGAACACGAATTGCATTGAGGCACACATCTGCCACCAAAAGACAGGAAAGCGATGAGAGTGGCAGCAGTAAGCACAGTGCTGCCACATAGTATCCGTAAAATATTCAGAGAACGGTCACATCGCTACTCAAGTTGTGCTTTATGTGGTGACCAGCATAGTTTACGACCGAATGCCAACTCCAGAAAGCTCACTTCATCTGCGAACGGAAGTAAATCAGGCCCGAGTTGAAGAGTGGGAGAATTCACCACCTATCGCACCAGAAGTTAATGCAGACTGTCTTCACAGGGGAGAAACCAAAGCCCTTTCCCGAGCTGCAAGCATAGAGATTTCCAAACACCGCTGCTGACGGCGTTCCAAAAACGGTATACGCTGAGAGGTATGGAAGATGGTAAAGTTGTCCCCTAATAATCAGGAAGAGACACCTGGGATAAATACACTGCGATATGGAATTAATCGCTATAGCAAACAGTGTGACACTTAGTACCGAACCCAGCGGCAATCCGCGCTCTTGACTTAAAGGGTTAAAAAAAAACCGAGCCGATCCTAAATCGGAATCCGCGGTCCCGCATAACCTCTTAAATGAGCAGCGGAAGATGTCCACGTATCTTCCAATTGTGGATAGAACATAATATCTCTGCTCGCCAACACGTATGATAGGCCTGGCAACTCTGTTTCTGAGAAACCCGTCCTAAATCTAAGTTAACAGCGAGACAAGGTGGTCAGTTGCTGAACGACGTCGTCAAAAACCACATTGGATGTTCGTCCAAAGATTTTGGGTTTTCTGCCACCAAATCAACCTTCCATTGGGAATGTGTTCCAACACCTTGCATACGTAATTTGTGAGGAAAATAGGACAGCAGCTTGACGGCAGCGGTCGTTTCCAGGTTTTAAAACCGGTATGACTGTGGTCTCCCGCCACTTAACTGGAAAGCTATAGTTAACCCAGACGCGATTATAGACCTCGAGTAACAAAGCCTTACTTTCAGATGAGAGATGTTGTAACATTTCAACTGGATGCAATCAGGACCGAGCGAAGAGTTTCGCAAAGATGAAAGAACGTGTTCTAGCACCGGCATGGTGAAAAAGAGATTGTAGTGTTCAAAGTTTCGAGAACGGAAGGCGAACCCTTGAGATTCCACCTGAGCCTTAACTGGAAGAAACTAGGGCGAATAGCTTTTTGAGCTAGACCGTGAGCTAAAGCACCGCCAAGAATGTTAGCCACACCAAACATATCAACCACAGCCCGGCGGGTGTTTTTAGACCGGCGATGAGCATATAGGTCACTTTTCCTGCTACATGCCTGCACTTATCCCATACGACAATGGAAGCTGTATGTCGATTAAAAGAGTTTTTGCTATCCATTATAACTTGATGTGGTACGCAGTTGTTTTTCTTTTTTGGAAAACCCGCAATGCACGTCTGTGAGCACGAATGGCATTGAGACATTCATCTGTCCACCAAGGGACAGGAAAACGACGAGAGTGAGAAGTCGACCGTGGAACAGGCTGCTCAACACCAGAAAGAGTGGTGGCTGTTGAGTGTTCAATCAAGAAATAAGCCGAGTCGTGCCTACTTTGGTGAAAAATAGCCAACCGGTAATAAAAGTGTAATCTAGGTAAACGTGTGGAATTTAAATTGTGTACTTAGAGATTTATAAGGACTGGAAGGTGGTCACTAGAGCATTAATCAGGGATGATGTTCCATTGTAAGGAAACTGCTAACTGAGGATATCAAACAGCTATGTCGATTTGTGAAAAATTATTAAAAGCCTCAGAAAGAAAGGTAGGCTCTCCAGTGTTTACGAGAGAGAGAGAGAGAGAGAGAGAGAAAGAGAGAGAGAGGGGGGTGATGAATGTCGAAGAAATCGGCAATTAGGACTTCTCGCACCAGCCCGAGGTCAGACGTAGCTTGGGCGGCGAACATTCACGTCCCCGATCAACAGAAAGGTTGTTGGTAACTGAGAAACTAGATCTTCTAAATCAATGCGCGAGAAGTCAGCTAATGGAGACAGATAGATACTACAAATTGTGAATTTGGCAGATGGCAGCGTAATCCTGACCGCGACTGACTGATTGTCAGACAGTAAGGGCACGGATTCAGCATAAAGATCATTTCTGACAAGCATCATAGTGCCCACATCAGTATGAACATCCTCCTCCGGTGATAAATCAAACCGTGCAGCAGAGTAGTCTGAATGTGACGTGGTCATGTGTACGGAGCTTTGTCTCTTGTAAGAACACAACCAAAGATTGATTTTGGTGGATCAGCAGTTCTAGCTCTGGTCGTTGTGGTCTAATTTTTCGTATGTTCCACTTTAGGTTAGCCATTTTCTATATTATAGGACACGTTTTAAATCCAAAGGCATTTTTGGACGGTTCAATTTATTCTTTTTATGTGTTGGGCTGTACTGTTTTCAGTTGCACGATCCTGCCGTTTCCACACTGTACATCTGCCAGTGGGGCCAGAACCCTCCTGGTCCATCTCCTCCACTGAGGAGGTCCACTTACCAATAGAAAATTTCGGGTCGAGAACCTCGAAATGATTGGAGGTACTGATCGGCGTAGATGGTCATCGCGGATCTATACTCCCTCCAGAAGATTCTTCTGAAGAGGATCTACGTGGAGATTGGAGTTGACTGTTACTTACCTTAGATGGTTTGGGAAAAGATTTTACAGTGTCTTTTAGGACGTCAGTCCTGACATAATAGGTCTTAAATATTTTTGTTGGTGCAGAACATGCGGTGGATGAACCTGTCTTGGTTCCCGAGATCGAAGGCTCTGGAGACAATTTTTCTGGACTACTCTTTACATTGACGGCTTTGTCAGATATTGATGCCTTAGAAGACGTAGAGGTGAATGACTTTGGGTGAGATCTGGCTGTGAGAACATTTTCTGAAATTGTGGCCGCCTCAATATCGCTGCTCGGAGTTGCTATTTCCCGCCTCCTTACCGGTTTAGCATTTAGAGTTAGCGGTATCGCCGGAACTTCCGGGCTTTGGAGAAGGACAACTTCTCCATCACCGAATCTCCTGGAGCGCTCTCTCCTCTGCGAAACGGGGACAGTCGAGGGAACTAGATGGATATTCGCCGCCGCAATTACGGCAGGATGGTGTACACGCTCCATCGTGTGTGGCATCTCCGCAGATGGCAAACCTAAATGGACCAGAACAGAATTGTCTTGTGTGCCCAAATTGCTGACACTTGTAGCTTCTGAGCGAGTCCGGAATATAAGGCATAATATCGATAGTTTCGTACCTTACCTAATCCTTTCCTGAATTAAGGCACAAGGTACGGGTAGGCACAAGTTCACCATTCACTTTACACAGATGTTCCGCCAGATTCTTTTAAATCTCCTCTTTGGACAATCCGTACAAAGCGCGGGTTGTGACAACAGCACGCGAGGAGCTCAGGATCTCATGTAGTTCCACCTTAACTGGGTTGCTGCCTAACATATGGGTTCGTAGTAATTTGGCTGCCTTGGGTGCTGAAACTGCTTCTACCAGGAATGAACCGTTGCGCGCTTGAATGCAAGATTGAACCGGACCAGCATTTTTATTTAAATTCTTTTCAATGGCGAAGGGCTGACCAACGAAAATGTCCTTCCTTCCTCTTTTCTATATATAAATATAAAGCGAGGACCACTGGATTCAAATACTTCCTTTTTCAACTCAAAATTAGTTTTAGTTTTAAAATATGTTATACATTCATCACCCTGTGCTCTCCATCCACCATGGAACTTAACGAAGGGTCACCCCGCTGGGGTGACAGGGCTACACAGGGGATATAGCATGCTCGCCGTCTCACTCTTCCTGGAGCGCGGTAGAGTCCTGGCCGGTTGACTAAGGTTGGGTTTGTCCCTAGCCTGCCGTTTAGGCAAAGTAGAAACCAAAGTGGTGTATTAGATTGCACACCCTCCCCAATTTCAGAAAATCAGAAACTCAGGCTCAGACAAGTAATTCTCAACCGGCCAGGATATTCCTATCCACCGATACCGGCCTCCGCGTACGGCCTACCCGTCAGTGGGCATTTTGACGGACACTCACCACTTAGAGTTTGGATTTTCCCCGTTGAGCTCTACAATTCTTTAAACGCACGAAGAGTTATCTGCACATGTAAAATACGGCGCTGTTGGGAACCTGGTATCAGTAGACTGGAAAATAAATTACATATATATATATATATATATATATATATATATATATATTACGTTTTACTTGATACATTGCAGCGTATTTGCTTTGTTGCTTTATGGACATTTTATGCTATGATGACGGGAACGTAAGAAATAAATAAAGAAGGAAAACCCTTGGAAAGAAAATATGCATTCCAAATCAGGGAGATGACATCTAGTATTCAATAGGTCGTTATTATGTGATCAAAGAGAGGAAAATACTAACTTCCAACATTGTTTTGATTAACTAGTACGTAGTTTATATGTATTGGGTGTTCCGTTTATTCTTTTAACATTTTAAATATTGTGAAATAACTACACACAGAAAGAATATAAATGAAACTACACAATATAAACTGTCGTACGCTTCTTTAAGAGAAGACCTCCCTTTGCACATTGCACAATAAATTTTGAAAATTCTTATGTGTACGAGAACTTCCCTCGGCTCCACTTCATCTAACAATTGAGAAACACATATGTTAATATCGCTTCCATTTTATTTTGACGTCTGCATTAGATTTTTTCATGTCTCGCAAATTCTCCAGTTAAAAAAGTCAATTTGAATGTTTCTCAAAGAAATGCTACTTTTCTATAGTTATTGCACTGTTTTTTTTACATTCATATCACGCTCTTCCCTCGCAAACGTAGCCTTGGAAATCGTTAACACTTCTCTGGAGTATATATACAAGTGGTCCAAATGCCTTGTATTTGACATGTTCAGAAATCTCTTTCTTCGTTAAAAGAGTTGTAGAACTCAACGGGGCAATTTAAAGATAAAACCACTCAGTGGGTAACTGGTGAGGTGACCCCGCTTTGACTCCTCTCAATGAGACCGGGTTGCTCACCGTTTCTATTTTAAGCGAGAGGGGTATAACGAAAGTGGCTCAGCCAGTTCCCCGGTTGCCGGTCTGAACTTCGAACAGCACCGTTGAGTTCTGCAGCTCCCTCAGCGCAGGAAGGGATTTCTGCACACGTGAAATACAGCGTGGTTGGGACACTTGGTAGTTGAAATGCCTACAGCACAGGTTACGGCTGACAAAATTTAAAGTTACTGCTGCCCGGTTCATTCTTGTCAGAATACTGCAAGGTATGCGGTAAAGAATGGAGTGAGGCTACGTAAAATATATTTTACTGGAAAGGTTAAAATCATCGGCTTCATAGGCTGCGGTTAGATTGCAAGTATTCGGTAACATAGAAAGCAACGTTATGTTTTCTCCGAGTAAACTCGCGTTACACGCATAGACATGTATTTCTTTGAGTACCACGTGAATAATAACCTTGGCAAGGTTCTTATTAAGTGTGGAGAGCACTGCAGAGTGCTAGTAATAAATATCTAACCACACTTTCTGCTTTCATTACGCTGTGTCTTCGCCTTCCTTGCTGTCACTGTCAGTTTCACTCACATGTATCAGAAACGAAACATTGTCGTGCGAATCATTTCGCAGTCAAAACTTTCGCTCCTGTTGCATGGTGGGCTGAACTCATCTCTCCCACACATGGAATCTAAACTCGGTACACATTCTCTTAACAATTTCTACACTCTGTCACTTGAGAAGGAGTCACATTCCGCTTTCTTGCGCCATGTTTAAGGAGTGCCCATTTCAGCTAAATCGGATTGAGACAACAGTGATATGGTGCTAACTTGAGGATGTTGATGTTTTGCCATTTCGTCTATTACACGCACTATCTGTATATTGGCATCCCGAATTATCTCCAAAATCACGGTTTTTATAGGAACTAGGCTGGGTAAATCTAAAAATGTTCTTCCATGAGTCTGATCATTTCGGCTTTTCTGCTGGATATGGGGGGAATTTTGATCTTTAGCCGAAAATGATAACTTTACCGACATTCCAACCATTCAGTACACCGTGAGTATCGTGACAAGATTCCGCTAAATAAACTATATGATACCATTCCTGTCTGAAATAGTTTAGTCTACTCGAGTGCCGATATTTACGTGCCACAATCACGCGTCTGTTATTTTACTTGCGAAAACGCATCCCTAACTTCACTAACAACTATCTAAGCGAATTCCTTTGGTAAGGAAAATCACACACGGTCTGAAGAACATGCAGCAGTTGAAGCACTGTTGGGGCCTGCCCTTTTTTATAAAACCTATGAACTATGTGACTGGTAAAAGTATCAACCTTTCCTAAATTTAGTTTCCTGTTGTCCTTTTTTTTGGGTAGTGTTTAACGCCTGCTTTTACTGCTCTGGCTCCGCAGGCGATGACACTGATGATACATGAAGATGGACCCCCGGTGGAAAGAGATGACGGGGGAAACCGGAGAACCCGGAGAATACCCGCCCCTGCGCCGCTTTGTACAGCACAAATCTCACATGCGGTCGCTTGGGAGCCAACCCGGGCCGTCTAGGTGAGAGACGAATGGTCTGACCACTCAGCCACGGCGTGGCCTGTCCTTTTTCGGCGTAGTACGAAGTCTCTGTGCAACTTTACAGGTTGTCAGCTTAAGCCTACTGCTTTAGCAGTTTCAGTGAAAGGTCCCTTCCCTATTTTGTTGGCTTCCATGTACTGAATAATATTACGTACTATCTGTTGGGACTGTTTAGTTAGTGTTCCTAAAGGCGGCTTACTTTCTTTTCCTCTTCCTTCACTTTGTGCCCGACTAGAGACACTAGAAGTAGAAGCAGCAATATTACAGGCACAACTAGTGGTATCACTACGAGAAAAACCAGCTCTATTATTGATACTACTTCTATTATTTCTAGCATCAACACTAGATACGTCCTAAGGCCTTCACATGTTCAGGAACACACAGTAAACACCACTTGCACCTGTGAAGTTCATAAGAAAACAATTTGAATGAGATGAATGAGAAAGAAAACAGCGAAGACTTTGCAACGCTGGTTTTACTCCACGCGTAGTTAATGTGATTTCTACGCGTTCATTGGCAGAAGTGACGTTCCAATTGGTGCACTGTAAAACTTCGGCGACTTCTCAAAATAATCAGTGCGCTATCTGAGAGATTTCTATTGACAGAGATAAGAAGTTTCATTAGATATTTTGTTCTAGATGCGAGTGGAATGCGGGTAAACTAATTGAAAACAATAATGTTAAGAACGGCTCGCTATATGCTAGCTTTAAAATTCCAAAATATTTCCATATAATCGCGAAAAACAGCCGAAAACACACAGCACTTCAATTTTTTCTGAATAATTTAAATGCAATGTAGGAGCTGAAACTTTTCTGATAACGTATTTACTCCAATTTTCTCGGACTTCTAGCTAGGTAAATACATGGGTTGACTCCAATGTTTCGAATATGTGCATCATCTTCGTGTTGCGAGTAAACCTGTAACTGATTTTAATGCACATTCAAAAGTGTTCATTCAGCTATTACTCGAAAATGGTTGAAACGACAAAAATATAATATTGGTAATTAATTATGTGCTTTAAAGAGCCCTATAGCTTTTCGGCCTATGTGATTGTCTAATTCCTATGGTTTACTGTTTTGCTCAATTCATTTCAAATGAAGTGGGTTTCATTGGTTGTTTCCAGAAAGCTCAAGATGTATATTTTATTTGTTATGTAAATTAAGATGGAATATATTAAAACATAAATATAGGCTATTAAGATTATTATATGATAGTTTAATCGAAATCGTAAGAACCACTTTTTGAGAAAATAAGGGTTTCGGAAAAATTCTCGTATAAAAAGGAGGCTTGTACTGCTAATTTTCTTGGCTTTCTTCGTGTAGCATTTTCGAAGGTACTAAACTTAAATATTAAGGTTGGTATTTATTTAACTGTTCGTGTTCTAATTGTTCTGTTCATACACTCAGTGCATTTTTCTTCGGTGGAAAAGGGCATTTAACAACTGTGCCCTAAAACGTGGATTTCAAGTGCAATCTCGGTATTCAATTTTTGAGTGGAGTAGAATAACCCCCCTACCTTCTAGGTACAATGTAGAAGAAGCAGTAGTTCTCATCCAAATTAAATCTGGAATATCGCAAGTAAGAGTTGTTAAAAAGTAAAACAAACAAGCAATGTTGGTTTTAAACTGGGTACAGAAGTTGGAGATACACAAGGTATAAAAATGTTGATTTGATTTTTGCCCGCATTTACTTTATAAAATACTTGACTACTTTGGTTTGTTTCACTACAGAAAACAATGCTGCGATTTTAAAGAACATCCATTAACGTTTGTGTGAAGTTAAACCAAAATGGACACTTCCTGCTAAGAAAGGAACCATCTATGCTTTCTCCGTTAATGTAAAATACTCTGTCTCTTTCTTCCGACCTCTCACTTTCTTCCACTCTCCCTCTCTTCCTCTCTCTTGTCCTTTCCTTCCCTCTCGTGAACTGGATTACCTTATCTTCTACATACGCTGGGTCACAATTTAGGATTGTCAGCCTCTAAAATTGAACAATATAGTTATATACGTATGTTTGCAAGAAATAATTGAGGAAGTGTGCCACGTGCCACATTTAAACGCCAACTTGTAGCATACATCTCTGCACGGTCATGTGTATTATTATGCCACAGTAGCACACAAACACAAAGGGCTACTCAGTCACATTTCTTGCATACGTAATATTCAATACATAGCAGCATACCATGCACTGAATTCAACGCTTTCATTCTTCCTCTTCTTTTAACATGAGTATAAGTCTGTTAATGACGCGGTCAAATGCCAGCATCATATCAGCACTTTGATCATCACATGCACATAGCACTGAGACAACTCAAACATTTAGCTTCAAAGCGTGCTTGTTTATTGGATACGTTTTGAAGTGCGCTTATTATCCATTAAACGTTAAACTCTACTAAGAATGTATTAGTCTTTGCTTACATGGAAAAACAAATGAAAAAGGGAAAAAGTTACCATGGCATAAACATTAAAGTATTTGAAAATAGAGAGAGACTTCAATATTCCAATTTAATTAACCTGTGATAGTTAAAAGGCACATGATCTCGTTGAATTTATTTTGTTGTTTGTTTCACGGTACTTAGATTCCTACTTAGTCAAGTATTGAAGTAAATCAAGTAGTTTGATTAACTCGTATCACTTTCTCTTCGTTGAGGTCAGAGGTAGTTTAGGTTACTTATTTAAACAGAGCTTTGAAAATATTAAAAATAAATGTTTCTAATGTATATCGGTAAAAGCGAAATTTTGAAATCAAAACAGAACGGTAACATGAGCTGCGAATCTTAAAAATGTAAATAACCTTTGCAAAAAATTGAAACATGATGACGTGCCTTAGTGAGAAAAAGAGATCTGTCATTCAAAGCTTCATTTTCATGTGTGCAAGAGCAGAAGTAAAGCGGGAATGAGCACTCACCAGTTCGTGGGATCCTGCAGGTGGAAATCCGCATGGCCAAGTGCACTGGTGCAAGGTTGATCGCGTCCCGGAGAGGGCGAGGATGTTACTGGAGCTGAGTACAGAATCGCAGCTGGCCCTGGCAACGACGGCTGCGCACTATCACCCCTTCTTCATATTCCACCCCCTTCACATCACCTTCCAGTAATCAGATCACACTCGCAAAGAATATATTGTTTGGTTTAAAAGAAACAATATTTCGCGGCATACCTTACAACAATTTCCCTTGCGATATACTAAACCACAACCTTTTTTCCCATTTTATAACAGAAGCTGAGGCAGCATGTCCGGAAAGCGATAATGTAAAAACTATTTTTGAGAAAATTTATCCCCAAAATATTCAGGATTTATACACTTCTTAAGTACTTCACTATGAAACTTGCTATATTGAACTAAGCGATTTTTACAGCGAAAACAAAATAAATTAAAGAAAACAAAGTTATTAAAGGGAAAAGTAAATGATTTTTTATATTTTTCCCCAGACCAAATCAATCACTGGGATACGCATAGCTACCCAAAAAGAAAAAACAACAACAACAAGACCAAACAGTCACACATACACTAAAATCTGAATTACCGAGCAAGTTTGCGCTGCGGTAACGTGTGCGACTCGAATTTAGGAGGTCCTGGTTTCCATTCTAGGCGACTGTTCACTCTGAATCAAATATTGTATTCGTCAGACGGATGCCGCAGGGGTTTCTCTCATTCCCTTTTTTTTTTTTTTTTTTTTTTTTTTTGTCCCTGCATATGGTTCCATTAATAATTTTTTTCATCCATTACCACCTTTGGTCTATTTCCGGGTTGTAAGTGTTGGCATTGGTTGTTTCGGTGCAGCCTGGCACGGGAAAATTATACTCTATGAATCTTTCTCCGTTTGACGACCTTGGGCTGGTTGTATCCCGGCCGCCACTTGGGGGTCAGGGTCTCTGGTCTGCCGGGGCGTCTAATCTAGAAACTGTATGGACCCTCTTATTGCTGTGCCACCGCTCCTGGTTATGGCCGTCCGGTGTCTCCTCACGAGGGTGCCCTTTCCTGGGGCGTAGGTACATTAACATCACTGGATTGGTGCGGAATCCCCTATGAGAACGACCTGAATTTCTGAACGTCTTTATTTTTGGCAGGACACTTATATTTTATGTTTGTGTCTGATGCAATATTAGCTGCCCGCTGATTTTAAAGTCGATCGTGATTTACTTGGCTGGCATTGTAATGAAGTAATAGTGCTGCAACGCATGACAGAGTAAATGAAGTTTTTGTGAGGAAAGACAGATGTCTATCCTAATTGGCATGAAGGAAAAATGACATCAAATCTTTCATCATGAAATTGAATTTTTATAAGTACTAATTTGTATAATATATTTTTTTTTTATAAATTTACTTCCTTCGTCATATTATCATACATTTGTAACAGTGACTTTCGGAGTAGGCATATCCTTCGCCGATAAGTTGATTGAACTCCTTAGACTTTATAAGGAACTCTTTTACATTCGTTTAATTTTAAATACCCCAAAGATAGCGCATACTTTGATTAAAAACGATATTACAAATTACACTATTGACAGGAAAGTACAAGAGATAATCCAGAAGGGGACCATGAATGATATAGGCTCTGTCATAACATAGCCGAAGTTCAGCCGGTCCCTATGGCCACGCTCGATAAAGCGTCTCGCTTTGGTTCTTCGTGGGCAGGGGATCGTGGGTTCGAGTCCCGCCTTGGGCATGAATGTTATATGTTTGTGCAATGTGTATATGTTTGTAAAAGAAAGAGTAAAACCAGTAAACCAGTAATCAGTAAAACCTACGGGGGGAAATGTAAATAGAGATACAGTACCGGAGTCCTGATCAGACTTCGTTAAAAAAAAAAATAAAAAAAAAATGTTCTTGTTTATAACCTAAACATAAAATAAACATAAACTAAGTAACAGTCTTTACGTATGCTAAATAGAGAATGAATGATGTAGTTACCTTCCCCAATTTAACACGCGTAGGTTGTGCTTACTGGGCTACTACAGTATGCAGAGCCAGAGGGGAGTGGGACACATGCAGGACAACAGCAAAGAAATGGTATGATTCTGACGGTAGTGCAATTCCGCATTACGTTAACTTCAAGTTTGCTATTTTTGTGGGGTGTCTCTTACAAAATAGCCTTTATCACTTAAGTGAAAATCTAAACAGAAACAGAGGTTTTCTTTTGTTTTCGCTGGTTACATTAATGCTCCAGTTTTCACTAACCAAGTACCTTTCCTTTAATAAAAGCCTAAATAATATTCTTTTTATTTTCTTAATACTTAATTCATCTTATTAGTGCATTTTCCTTGTAATGCTTTCATTCACAGTTCAAAATGCAATAAATTTTATCGGTACCTAATATCTTACACCTTTTAACATGTGTACGACCAAATTTTCGCTATTTTGATGTAGCTCCTCTAGAACAATTTTTGAAGCTAAATTTTTAAACGTTTTCTCATGTGGACACCCATTCCTACCGGTGCGCCCCCCCCCTCTTTTAGAAATCCTGGGTCCGCCCTTGGAAACGAGAGGTAGCCATTCGTCCCAATTTCACTTAGACAAGCTAGTATAGATCTCTTGTCACCAATTTTTTAGTACTTTATAGTACGTCAATTTTGGTCTTGGTTTGTTATTATGTCATATCCCACACAATTTTAATATTTTGAAAATAGTCGTAGAAACACAATTAAGGTATATATAAATCGAGCGAGTTAACTCCTTGCAACACATGGAGCTGGCACTCGGAAGGTACTGGGTTTGATATCCTTCGACTGCTCTCTTTGAGCTTGAGTTTTTTGGTTTGTTCTTGTAGGTAGGCTATATTGTGTAATGGTTTCTCTTCTACCACTATCCTTTCTTTTATTTTCCTTTCGTTCCATTTCATTCATGTTTGACATAAGCTGCTAGGTTTAGATGCGCTGCCAGGTATATGGCGTTGATGCTTGCCCCAAAGAAAGAGTATTTCTTTCGGATACTAGAGGGATGACTGGTTCGATGGCTATTTAAGCCTTCCCTCGGAACCTATAGTGCAGGGACAGGCCTTCGACCAAGGAGCTGTTAGGTATTTCCGCGCATCTCCGTGGGCCATCTTCTCGCGGGCTGTGCAATTCTACAATTACTTTATTCCACACCTTCCTCCTGGATGATGAACGCCACAATATATGTTACGTAGGTCGCAAAGCGTGAAGAGCTCCCTGCGTTGTTTTCTCCATGAGGTGTACATAAATTTTCATTATGGTCAGATTCCACGTAACATTCTACATCATTAACCCGTTATGTCTCACAATTATCTTTGCTTTAAGGTTAAGATGTTTATTTATATATTAGCCAATGCAACTGGGTAACGCGTGCGACTGCATTCGGGAGGTCGTGTGGTCGATTCCTGCAGCAGGCTTTCCAGACCTATGGGTATTTTCGGGGGTTTCTCCGAGTCACTAACCAAATGTTGGGAAGTTTCCTAACATTCCCCGCAGTTCCCTGTTGCCATCGCTTCCTTGGCATCTGTTTTAGCGTTGAAGGACCGGGCGACGATGTTCGTCGGGTTGCAGCTGGATGGTGGCTGCACAATTAATCCTGCCGCCGTCGGGATATTCCTCAGTAGGGCTCCTTTCGGGGAAAACCCAGGCTCGAGCTCTTTTAATAACATTTAATATAAAGACCAACATTACGTTTGCTAAACGTGAAGCTACCCTCTCAGCAAACATTCTCTCTTTATCAGTGGCATGTGACCAGTGGTTTGGTTGAATATAATGTAAAGCTTCGTATGATGCACACTCCCATTTATGCTTATAAGCCTATTCAGGACTCTAGGTTCTTCATGCAAATGTTTGCAGTAGTAGACTGTATAAACTCTAAATTCTGATTTAGCTGATTCAGCTGCTTTATGCTGTTGTGTTACGTTTTAAGTGTATGCCTGAATCAGCCAGGTGAATATCCAGATTTACCTTTTCTTCGTCCTATTTCCAATACAATATAGATTAACAATTTCTTACATAGATTGATTCTCCATATAAAATGCTTGTCATATCTTCAATAACAGATGGCTGTAGTATATTTATAATGTGTTTCTTCTGCTTTGAGTATCTATGAAGCTGAGTTCATCACAAAGCATGTTACAGTAAGACTTCATCAAACAACTTCGTTTAGTTTTAGCCATAATAGTCTGTACGATAAGCTGTCGAAAATATTAACAACATTGTTTATAATCCAGTTTACAATTTTACTTCAACTGGCCAGGACACAAATCATTTGGAATGCCATTTTCTATATCATATGCATCACCTCTTCACTTAAAGCAACTACTAAATTAGAAAGATTCTAAAATCTATGAGACAGCTTTTACCACAGATATTCACAAAGATACAAAAACGCTATGAAATAAATTTGAATAATTACCTTGCCACACTGTGATGCCTTTATTTGCATTTTGCTGTGCACTGGATCACCGAAACCCGTCCTAAAAGTCACCTCCACAATAGAACCTACTATCCAAAATATAAAAATTTGGTTAGTGATCACTGGCTGGAACAAATCGTGTTAAGTTGATATATCTGCATTGGCATTTCGAGCAGATTCAGTTTTCGCTAGTAATGAGCAGATAATTTAATTTGGATTATAGTTTATAAGAGAGTATCTGGTGTCGCTCGGTAGGCATATGTCTAGCACTGTGATTATGTTGAGAAGAACAGTCCTTCAGAGCCAAATTCTTACACGTTCAATATTTATTCCACACAATTAAAAACATGCAACGAATTAATGTAAAATAAATAACGATATATAGAATATGAAATATCGAGTGGCGAATTTTGGAGCGTCGTTTTAGTTTTATCATATTTATACAAGGTGGTTCACCTGTCCCTTATTCCCTGGTTTTATGCAACCCACAGATTACACTCTAATCTGAAAACATCGTTCCCGAAATCCATCTTCTGCAGACTAACATTATAGACTTTGGGATTGAAAGTTATAGCTAAACAGTTGCGCATTTGGTTACCGCGTGATGGTAAATGACTTCCAAGGTACTCGATTCAGGTTCAAATCTTACCAAAATGTGGACAATTATTTTCCCCCGCTTTCTTTCTTCCTGATTTGACACAAAGCTGGATTGGATACCGGAACATTTTTAACTTGCTTATTTTTTTTCTTTTATTGTTGATCTCTTTATTTGTGTTTATTCTAATTTCATCAGTCCAGTTACGGGAAATACAAATGCAAAGGAACCTTCAGAGGCACATTGGTCAATTTCTTCTAAATACGCAGGTATTATTACGTTTTAAAACTAACTCAGATATTTCAGATAATGCTATAGAACCAGACCGATTTTCGGAAAAATACACAAAATACCTAGGTTGATAATTACAAATTGTGCCAAATACTTAGGTATTTAGCAATACCTTCAGTTGAAAGAAAATTAGGTTTCCCCATAACTTAAAAACTTCTCAATACACTAGATAAAGCGTTTCCAACATGAAACTGAATAATGAAACGTCCTTATTTAGTGCAGCAACTGTTCGAAATAATGACTTTCTTCGTTGATACAGAGCTGTGTGCAATGTTGCAATAGCAACTTGGCACGTAGTAACATCTGGGGTGTGACGGACCTGCAGGCCTCCCTGATTAGTATTGTTAGTATTGCCCTCCATGGTATAATGGTTACCATGCTAACTTCATATACCCAAGGTCGTGGGTTCAAACCCGGCGCAGAACGATGCATCTTTTCGGGTGTCAAAATCCTTAGTATGACTTCCTTCGGAAGCGAAGTAAAGCCGTTGGTCCCGTGTCGTATATTTACGGCTCGTAAAAGAACCTCAGGCCAGATAGAGAGACCTCTGAGCAAAATTAAGCGGTCTTTCACGCCCAATTTAGAATGGAACGCTGAGAACCACAGTAGTTAAAGGGCGTCCATAAATAACACGCCATTTACATTTCCCTGATTAGTTGCTGAAGATGATTAAGGTTATGCGGCCGTTGGCTTTAACTGTTTGTTTTAAATGGCCGCATAGGAAATAATCAAGTGGCGTAAGATGACGAGACCTGGCCAGCCAAGGATATATCTATCTTTGAGGATATGTGCTGTGAAGATAATTTACGATGATCCTGGAGCACCATCATGATGAAACCGCATCTATAATCTTTCGTTTAATAATGCATGCTCCAGCAATGAAGGGATATTGTTCTGGAGGAAGTGAAAGTAGCATGCGTCCATAAGGTGACCTTCAAAAAAATGTGGCCCGATTAGATGATCACCCAAAATGCCACACCATATATTAATACCCCACTGGAGTTATTGCACTCCAGATGTGCATGTTTTGGCGATTCACAGTGTCGTTGTGAAACCGCGATTCATCTAAAAATATAACTTGGGATAAAAAGACTGCATCACGGTTCAAACTGCGTAATACCCACTGGCAGAAATTTACTTGGGCTTCTAAGTCATGACCATGGAGTTCCTGGTGTAGCTGCAAGCGGTTAGGGCGAAATGTGTTGTTATCCAATATTCGCATAACTGATGACCTACTGATGATTGTATCTTGTGCCAGTGCTCACGTGCTAATGTGGGGATTATTTGAGACAGCATCTAAAATTATATCTTCATTGTGCCCAGAAGTAACTGGTGCCTCTAACAGGATCTGTCCTTTTAAATGCTCCTGTTATACATAAACGTCGCTCAGCATTCCGAAAACTGTTGTGTGTAGGTTATCGTCTTTCTGGAAATCGATTTCCTTACAGGCGTTTTGCCCATAATGCGATCCGCTTAGCTTCTCCGTAAATAATATGTCAACGTACTCATCACTTGAATACATGGCGAGTTCACGACCGACTGAGTCTGCCTATCTAATGGGCTGTGAGGTTAGTAGGAGATAACCTCAGGCGTACGTATAGCACATCCCTACGAGTTTACTTCGTGCATAATGGGGCATGTCTAGACCTAAAGTATCTTCCAGTAGTATTCGCTAACCCACCGAGGGTTCCAGCTACCAACATTTTATAGAGAACGTTCTCTAACTACGAAGAACAATAGGTGTTCTAATATTTTGCATTTGCTTTTTTTTAACTATTATACGTTTTGAAATTTTCCTTTATTACTTAAAGTCCTAGTGAAGTTTCTTTATATTTTGCAATTGCTTTTATTAACTTTTATACGTTTTGAAAATTTCCTTTATTATTTAAAGTCTTTATGAAGTTTTTTTTTTTTTTCAAAACAATTAGAATGAAAATTAAGGATCGAAAACTGAAGAGCAGTAAAATTACTGTCACTTGTTCTTCTTTCGTATAACTTTTTGTTTACACCTAAATTATTAGCGTGACAAACACTGAACTATATACCTTGAGGGACAATACATAAAGAAGGAAAGAAGTGGATGCGAACCGCTGACACGCACGGAGGTGTATTTGGAATATGAAATTATCCAGTGGAGCTACAAGCACTGCGCCGCTTTTTTCGTTAAAACTTGTAGGTATAGTATTACACATGTTTCCCTTCCCGCTTCTTATTTCTTTATAACCGTTGTGTGAGTCCTCATTGTAACTTAATCCGTTCATTTAACCTTCATTCATTATAATTTACGTTGCAGAACGTTCGGCAGCGAACCTTTTGATATAACATGTACTGCAACAGGGGTTATTAAGCGCATGCTTTTGGAATGGACGTAACTAATACTGCTAAGGTCTATTTTCCTATAAAGAGTAGGAAGATTTGCATGATTACCAAATGGTCGAAAAGCACGGTAATTTCGACCTTATTACTTTTAGAGTATGCGCTGTTGCCTACCTCCAAAAATAATAAGGGACAGATGAACCACCTGGTATAATGCGGTGTGAAGTCTTGTATTTTGGTATTTAAACATCTGACCACCTTAGAAATAGGACACATGTAAACATGCTCCTTCCCGCAAATTACACCATAATCGTCTCCTGTGTAAAAAAATTCTGATGGTAACGTGAACCTGCGTTATTTAGTCCATAACGTTCCTGCCCTTATTAGCATTTATAAAAGAGACATTGAAATGTATGTTTAAGTAACGACTGAATGTTTCTCTGGTTACCATTTATCTAAAATTACTCTCGAACTTCCAGTCAGGTCGCGAAGTGTAGTAGCCCCAAAGTTTCTAAGGCGTACACCGTCTTCGTGCTCGGAGAAACTGAGCTCGAGGGGGAGAATACCGTTCCTACTTCTAAGAATCAGGTAGGATACCAACCAAGAGGTGCAGAATCGTGTTCTGGGCTGCTTTAGAAAGCTTCTCGTTTAATTTGAAGGGTGAAGATAGAGAGGAGAAACAGTTGGCTTATTTTGTCGGTAGAGGAGTTTACTCATCTCTTCGGGTAAAGGAAGGATAAATCTAGGAAGGGCATTTATGGTGAAAGTTAGTGCGGTTCCGCCGTGCTTCTGCGTTGTAGAGTAAAAGCTGATGTCTAAGAATGGGAGTGGATAGAATAGGATATAGTATGATATAATAGGAGTGGATGGGTTACACACATTACAAAACTGCCTTGACTATAACTCAGAGACTAGAGAGTGAAATTTGGTGCAAGTAAAGCTGGTGAAAGTATCATGGGTGCATTATACTTCTCCGGTTAATAACATAACATTTTGCAATCAAACATAGCTGATCTGGAGGAATATAGAGGTTCACTGGTAGGTGGTGTGACATCCCATCAAAATGGTATGGTCACAAGCGAAACACTACATTAACCCCGCTCTGCTCGCGTGGCGTCTGGGATACTCAACATGAGTCATTTTTCGCAAATTATAAGAAAATGGATACAGCCACTGGCCGGTGCCTCCACTTACCTTTCAATCATCTAGTCGCGCATAAATAGACATAGCCACAAGCGTGTCAGTTTCATATTGGAGCTCAAAAAAGCAGGTTGTTTCCTTACAAGTGTGATTGGAGTCCGTGAGATGCCACGCGACTTTCATTGTTATATTCCTTCGCATTTGGCCTTACTATTCGTGGAAATTCTTAGACAAATACGATTTTTAAGCAAACATTGGTATATTTATAGGGTTCAAATGATTTGAAGAAAAGATGTAATCTCAGTATTCCAGAATATATGAATATTATTCTTGAATAAGTGGAGCAAGATGTTAGTAACTTAGAGCTTTACAAAGATGAGGAAGATGTTGCAAAGATGAGAAAAGAAAGGACGCATACGGAAACTGTGATCTGGCAGAAGATTATTTGCAGGTTCGGTGTCAGTTAAATTATTCCTTAGAAACTAAAGATAAATATGGCAAATATCCTTCCAGACACTGAGAAAACACCAGAATCTGCAAATGATGGTCCTTGTACAAAAAGGCAAAGGTGCAATGATTGCTGTCGCTCCAAGAACCGATACATGCGACACAAGTGGCAAAACTGTAATAAGTATATTTGCATGGAGCTTGCGAAACAAATGTGTGGTGAATGGCATTAAACAAAATTATGTTCAACTTACACTATGTAATAAGCAGAACATTCAGTGTACTTTCAAGTGACTAGGCAAATTTATGCAATAATTGCATGTGTTGCTTATACTGTGATTAGGCAACTATGGTTTCCAGTTTCTTTGTTTTATGATGTTGTTTACTAGCACACAACTTTACATCTCACCGTCACCTTTATATGTTTACTAAGGTTTTCTAAGAAGGCCACTCATTTCTTTGTACATTATCCTTTCATTTATTGCAATTGTGGAGGCAAAAAGCTATTATTCTAATTTGTATTTTATGGCAAATATTTTATTTGTACTTTGAAATATTATCTAAACATTATAGACCTGACTGTAAATTTAATTATTTGATTTGTTGTAACACAACACTTAAGTTAGAAATTCAACTTTTGTTTCAAATTTAATGAATATTTTGAGTTAATAATTGTTATTTTTTGTTAGATATTGTCCCGAATCACTTTTGAGTGTATGCTAACCCATATGCATTCAAGAGCTTGGAGAGGAGCTTGCCGAAGAACGTCCAGTCGCCCGCTGACGAGACTCGGCCGCGCATCTTCTGTCAGGCTGCCTTCGCTGGTCATCCTAGGAGAGACCCTCTCATCTTTTCTTTCAGATCTGCAGTCTCGATAGGCCACAGCCAACGCTTCCTATTTGGAACATGATTAACGGCGACACGTAACGTGTTCCGGCCGTCTGCCTATTTTTTCAAGTACGCCGAACCCACTGAGCTGGAGCCACCGAAGATGGTGTATGGGACTCGCAGCCAGGCCCAAGCACGGGACCTGGCGGTTATGACGGCGAGGGCCGCACTGGCTTCAGAAAACCCCCGGTCACCTCCTGACAACAGGGATGAAATATTGCAGGATTTCAACTCCTTCTGCTTCATTCTCAACCAACACCACCTTTCATTCTGACACCACGCAATCAACGCCAGTACGCCACTTAGTGGTTGTGACGTGACGCCCGGACCTGCCGCAGAAGCAACGACCAGCCCCTCCACCTCCACAACAGCTGGCACAGGCTCATTCAGGGCACCTAGCCAACCCTCTAGCACTGTCAGGCTGCCAAGTCAGCCACCGCCCAGACTCACGCTGAGGTGGCCAGCACTAGATTTCAACACCCCTTATATGTTCACTGGAAAATCTCATATATTTTGGCCCTCTAGCACAGGAATTTGACAGGGAGTACCCAAATCAGCACTTTACAATCTCTAAGACACCTTTGTCACATGACTATATGATTAAAACCAAAACCCCAGCTGATTACCGCGCACTAGTTCTTTCCTACAGGGTATGGACATAGCTGTTAGCATGAACCACAATCTAGGAGAGCGTACTTACAGACTGGTGCTGAAGCCTGTCTTCGCGGACCGTGCGGAGAACCACATAAGAAATGCACAGGAGCAAAAAGGCGTAAACCTGCAAAGAATGACGCAACTGAAGCGGTTCAACAGGATTCCAATTTACATGGCAGAGGTGCGCTCCCTGGAAAACCGTGCGAGACCTCACTGAAATTACATATTTCAGGATACGAGTCCAGGACTACTCCACCTCTAAGATACCAACGCAGTGTAAATAATGTCAACTGCTCTTGCACACGGAAGGATACTGCTTAAGCCGCACTCCAGTATGCTCAAAATGCACTAGACCGCATGAATCCACAACATCTCAATCCCTCCTGAAAACAGAAAATGTGCACTCTGTAACGGTTGTGAGCTTGGGGCCTGCCCAGCGTACTGCCAAATCGCCGCGCTCAGATCGCAGGTCACGGTTGAAACTTAATGTGGCCATGTACTCACCCAACATGGAGCAAGCGAGCTCGCGTCCCCCAGCGCAGGCCTCCCAGCTACCGGCATAGGACACGTAAGGTCAACCTACCCCGAACGCCACGGTAACTCAACAGCCGACAAATGCGATAGGTGCCACGTACACTGCCAATGGGGCCTCAGCTCCCCAAAGAAGGCCTCAGGAATTTACATTCACCGACACCGCTCAGCCAGTTCGCACTATAACGCGTCCAATCAGTGGCCCCCAGAAACCCTGCGGGCTACACACGCTCACAGAACCTAGAGACTTAGGCCGTAGCCAATAGTATATGTGTCTCAGTAATCAACAAAGTTACATCATGGGAAGCTGTTCGGGAAAGAACAGTTGAGGTACTGCAGGAGCTCAGTGCTTTTTGTAGTACCTTCGAAGCCGTTGTAGTCTAGCAGCAGCCCCATAAAAAAAATAAAATAAAAAAAAATCTGACCAACCCCCAGACACTCGCTCCACCCGCAGTGATGACGATTACGTAAACATTTGGGATTATGACCTGGAATACTTACGGGATTCGTCGAAAGAAGGTTGAGTGCACCAACTTCATGGAAAAACACCAGATCGACATTGCCCTACTCAATGAAAAATACCTTAACGCCTAAAACAAACTTAACATCTCTGGCAATCTAGTCTACAGAACTGTTGCGGCGGGGATATGGCAGTTGCAATAAAACGAGGTATTGATCCCTACCAAGCACTGCTACCAAGTCTCACCCGAACCGAAGCCACAGCAGCCCATGTCACAACTAACTACATCCACGTACTGGTTATCGCTACCTACAACCCCCCTGAGACCTTGAAACAGACGACTAAAGGCATTATTAAACCACCATCCCCAGGTTCTCATAGCGGGTGCCTGAAATGCAAAAATCCGCTGTGGAACTGTGTCACATCTAACGTCCGCGAAAACAAACTACTCTAATTCGAAAACCGGTTCAATTTTGTGAGATCTGAGTGCCAATTGGGCGCACCTTCGTCCCATCCAATATAAGCCAACACTCAGACGTACTGCACATTGCCATAGCACGCAACATCACAGTTGGCATTGACATTAACACCTGTGATGACCCCTCTTCGGACCATTTACCGATCCTGTTTACTGCCAACGTCTTCCCTGCTCATTTCCTCAGACTGCCGCTACACAACTCCAATAAAACGAACTGGGATCTGTTTTCAACCACAATATCAGGATCTCTTACCACCAATCACATTACCTCCGAAGCTGAGCTTCAACACGCTACTCAGCATCTAGAGAACGCCATAAACTACACCAATACTAAGGAGGTGCAATCACGGTGCCTGGCGGATTCAGCCCCGCCCCCTCCTGATCTGAAGTGCCTAGCAGCGCAACGCAATCGAGCCAGACACGCCTAGCAATGGTCACGCCACCAGGCAGACCTAGAAGAACTACGCCGACTAAACGCTGCCGTACGCGAACTAACAGCCAAACACACAGCGGACCAATGTAACTCCACGCTAGCACACCTGGACCTTGACAGACAAACAGTCTGGCGCTTCGCCAAATGCCTCGACCGCCGAACCACAAACATCCCACCACTACACCACAACCATCACATAGCCACCACGGATGCTGCCAAAACGGAGGCCCTTGCTGACGCCCTTCAGGGTACCTGGTGCCAAATCCACAGCCAATTGACCCTGCCTTCATCCAAGAAACCATGACGCTGACCACTGACCTCCGGACGAGCCGAACGCACAGTTTTTTGCGCAAAATATGCCCTTCAGAAATAGTATGGATCACTAAACACTTACGCAACAAGAAAGCACCAGGCCCATATTGCATCTCCAACATTGTGATGAAACGCTTACCACCCTGCGCCCTTCTGGCCCTGGCAGCCATATTCAGCTTTACAGCATGGGATGTTCCCAGAGAAGTGGAAAACCAACAAAGTCTTGCACTTCCCCAAAAAGGACAAAGACAACACCAACCCTCAAAACTACCGGCCCTTTAGCCTTCTCAATACTCTCAGCAAACTCCTGGAGAATGTTACACTCAAGTGCATTAATGCATGTCTAACGCGACAGAACAATCTCATTCCAGAGTAATTTGATTTCCGCGTCAAACACTCCACCATCCTTCAACTCCTTCGCACCACCGAGCATATCACCCACGGCTTTAACACCCGAAAACGCACGGGGGCTATATTTCTAGACATCGAACTCATAGCTAACTACTTGCACAACCATGCGTACACTCCTAGACTTCCACCCCCGTCCATAATCCATTCAGGCCGGTGTGCCCCAAGGTAGTATACTGGGACCGGCCCTGTTCACAATTTGCATGAACGACATACCTAAGACTACTAACACCATTCGCATTCTATAAGCAGATGACACAGCCGTCATGGCACAATCAGGTGACCTGAAACTCCTCTCTGCTAGCCTACAGCATGACTTCACTGAGTAGGATGGCTGGCCGATAAAAATGGCACATCTAAGTGAACCCCGCCAAATCTCAAGCCATAGTTTTCACCAAGCGGATCAAACACTGCCAATCCGCAAGAACTCTCCCACCCTTGGTACACCAAGCCCCTGGTCCAACACCGTCACCTGCCTAGGTGTAATGATGGACAAGGGTTTATTCTGGCAGAAAACACGTACTCAACACACGCAAAAAAGCCAACGGGCAACTGTGCTAACTGTACCGACTCATTAACTACAATAACACACTAAAACTCAAGATGGGGTTTACTCTATACAGAATACTGATCCGCCCTCTTCTCACTTACGCCGCACCAGTCTGGGGGTATGCGGAAAACCCCACATTAAATCCCTCCAAGCCGTCCCGAATAATTGCCAAAGTACCCATTCTAGCGCCCTCAAAATTGCTCCACCAGGAACTGCAAATACACTCCATTCAGCAGTTCATTAAGAAACTCATGGTTGACCTCTACACCAACTGCTCTAAAACCCCGAATCTGTTAATCCAAACACTGGGCAATCTTAAACAAACATCGGCGACCGCTCTCATTTTTTGACCGCAATATCACCAATGGCATCCCCGCAGCGACGGTTTTCAGCCACATGAACCAATTGGTATCATATGCTTCCCTTAGCTCACGACATAGCCTGTAATCTGTGCCCTTAGCTTCAGTCACAGCCTCCCACTACAGGGCACCCATAACCAAGGGCCAAACCAGTACAGCACACCATCACAAGTTCCAGCACAACCATCACTCCGCCAAGGACGACCAGATCGGCACTGCAACCTCCGAAGGTAAAACCCACGCCATACCATTCATTCCGCAACTGCTTGCCTCTATTATTCGCGTCATCTCATTTAGGTTTAAGTTGTAGCTCTACAAGCATACCTTTCCATTTCCCTTCCTGGCTAGCAGCACGTACTAACTCCCGAGCGCCAATCAGGACCTATCATGTCTGACGCCGGGCTACCATCCGACGCGCTTGCATGTTCTGCATGCTTGTATAGTAGAACCAACTGACTAACCGGAGTGCTATGGCGGAACTCAATCACCAAACTCCATATTCCTTTCCGTAAGCAAATGCACGTTCACTACTAACAATAGCACCTCTCCCTGATTCTAACAGACTGTGCATGGGGAGACGATGTGGCCTTCTGCGGATGCTCTCTACCGGGACAGTGGGTGTGGGACCTTCCCCTATAAAAGATTGTTTAATAAGTGCTACGGGATAAGAACAATGTAGGGAGGCGTCCCACCTAGGTAACCCGGGTAGCCTTTCACCATGCTGGCTTCAATGGAGAAATAATGAGATATAATTGGTAAATTGGTTTATTGAACTCCTTTTTGGCTTTAAATTTCTAACTTAGTCCATCTTAAATATCCTAAAACCCCTCATTATGTATAATACTAACCCCTTTGACCTGATAATACAAAACTACGTTTTCATATGTCGGCCTGTTAGTGTAAAGATGGTCCTGGTTTCCCTCTCGCTGCCCCTATCATCTTAGTGTAATATTAACATTAATAACAGACATGACAATATGCAACATCTGTTGTATGTCAGAGTGAAAACAATTTATTTTTGAAACTGTATTTCAAATAATCGCCTATAGTTGATTCCGTTTGATTGAAAATAAATTGGAAATAATTTAGTGTGAATACAATATATTTCAAAATACCATACCTGTGGTTACTACGTTGTATTTTTGACGTTTGGTCATTTGTTCCGCGATTAACTTTCACCCCATGAGTTTCTCGGAAGCATTCACTTCCGGAGTCTCAACTGGCCAAATAAATTCACGTACTTCAATGTTGCTGTAGCCAAACTTCGTTTCCTTTACATTATGCAGACAACTATTGTAAACAAAGTGTGCCGCAGCCATTTCATTCGCAAGTGAAAGTTCCAACACCATAAAATAATTACGCGAATGAATCCACCTTGGCGGATGTGTAAAGGAGTACGCCGGTAAATACGTGATTAGGATTGCAGATGTGCGGGGTACGCGTAATCCCTGCAGGGCCTTGACGTCGTTGATTGGCAAGACCGTTTTATGCCAAATGCTGTTGCTGAAGAGCTGCCAAAGAAAGTGGAACGTGGACTATTATTATGCCTCGTGGACGTTAAAGGGTGCAATATTACACATGAGTGATGTTCAAAGGGGCAGAATGAATGGTCTCCGGGAAGCGGGCCTCTCATATTTTGACTAGCACAGGGCATGCTGCTACCACAGTAATCTAGTGCATAAAGACATTGGTTAGAAGAAGGTCATACGTAGTGATGTGAAGCGAGATTCTCCAGGAACATATCCAGAACCTTTTTTATTCTATCAAAGAGTTCTTATAGCACCGCTTGAGGCTACACAAAATATTAAATATTTAGGTTCAAAGGTCATGAGGCTATTTGTAAACTTAATTATTAGTTTGTTGTCATGTACTTAATCTGTGCTACAAAAGTCATTTCAATCAGGCAATTCATTCTTGGTGTTGCAATTTTCATAAACATTAGAGTGCAAGCCTGTTACAGCAATGATCATAGTTTCCTCATAGATTTGAGTGCGTTGAATCTAGTTGCTTGAAATGTAGACCATTACACACAGCCCTAAAGAAGATATGCTTCTCCAAAAGCCAACGCTTTTCCTGCTTATGATAAGTTCTGCATTATAACGCATATAATGAGATGCCACATAATCAATGATGTAATAACATAGGATCTTTCTTCTGAAAATATTATCGCATCCCAAAACGTGTTCATTTTGCGATATACTGGATAGCTAGGTCAAAGTCAAAGGAGTAAGAATCTTTCATAAAGTAGAATTTCTTTTCTGTTCTTCGATTGTGAATACCTACCTCACAAATTCCTCAAACTATACTAGTTTACTAACAATTTAGCTTTAATTCTCTTAAAATTCTTGTGGATTAATGAAGTATACTTTAGTGTATTCACTTCCTCTGTAGATATCTTTTTCGGCTAGGTTGGCTTTGGTCGTGGTTTCCAAACTCTTGAAAGTGACTTATGCAATAACATATGACATACTTCTTCCTATTCACAACATTTTCAGTGTCCATTATCATTTGATTAGTCGACCAAATGCCATTTATGTGACAGCGGGTGCTGTGTGCGCAAATGACATTTCATAAATGTATGAATGACTAAAAAAAAAAAAAGATACCAAAGCTATCCTTATATATAATGAAAATATACGCCCCATATTGCCTTTACGACCTCTTCAGCCGCAGATTCAGCGCTCAAACAGCGTAGGATATTGGCAGGAACTGTGGAAAAACCCCATATTAGGTTTTGTATTTCCATGCACATTTTTGTCTCTATCTGTACTTTGAAACAAAACCAGGTGCAGAACATGGATGTAATAGTGAAATATTTAGAACTTCAGGATTGGCGACTGATTAATGCTTGAAGCGCCTGAAATTTCTTACCATATTCACTGCCACATCAAACGTTTGTGATTTCTTTTAGCCGAACAAGAAGTCCGGATAAGAATAGCAATGCCCTGGGCGTGCTTCTCACTATTTATAGTCGTAGGTGGAATCCCTGACATTTTTATCTGTTTCTTCATAATAATTAATAATGCAAAACAATAAATTTTCTGGTTTATTTGACACACCTGAAATGTTTTTTACATTAAGGTTGCAAAGGGAACATCAACAACTATTCCCGGTCTTATAGCTTATCAAACGGACGTACATACGCCTGGTATTAAGTAGCTTTGAATTAATTTTGAAACTCCTTCTATTTTTTTTTTCAACAATGAAAAATATACAGTTCTGGAGTCTGGTAGGGACTCCGGCGCTGTATTCCTTTTTATTATTACTCTGTTCTTCCTTTCTTCCTAAATTTCCTTTTGGATTACCTTTTTTCTCCAGTTTTTTTACAAATACACATACACAAACACATATGGCAAAGGCCGGACTTGAACCCACGATCCCCTGCACCACGGCGCACCAAAGCGAGGTGTTTTAGCGGCCATGGGAATCGGCCTCTTAAACAGAATAGAGGTTTCTAAGTGCTGCGCTAAAAGCAGACCGTACTCTGCAGTGCATTTCAACAATTCCACAAGTCCCCTAATTAGTGGAATTTGCTGTTTCTTCATGTTAATTAAGAACAACTGTTCTTTTCTCAGAGAACCTACTGCATTAATAAGTGTTTAAAGATGTACCTGTGCTTTCATCAAGGGCAAATTGTATTCTGTTTTCCCTAAAAGCCTATGTAGCTATAGGCCATGATATGATATGTTTAACGGACAGTCCATACACAATTATTGACTCCAACATTTTCTAAATGCGTGGACTTAAACTCAGCCACTCATGTCACTACGATACCTTCCCTAATACTGATAACTTCCGTTCTCACCTAGCTTCCCTAGGAGCAGGAAAACGCGCTCATCTCGTGACCTTCAGAGCGGCGCGCGCAAGTCGCTCTCGCTGCTCAATTGATTTCATCGCTTCGGTTCGGCTCACAATGCGGTATTGGTATGTTGCTGTTTATTAAAGAAACGCTCCTTTGCAGGCTACCGTTAATATAAATTTAACTTTTCGTTTTATGCTAAACAAATTAATTTCTCTTACGTAGAAAAAATATTCATATAATTAAGTATACGTTATATATTTATAAACAACTATTCGTTTTAGTATAGTATTGAAGTGTCTGGTATATGTTAACATTCATTACAATTTGTCTTGCTTTCAAAACTGTCTAAGAAGCTTTAGTAATTTCTAGTTAATTTGCTTTGTTTTATACGATAAGAATTCCTACTAACCGATTTTTTTTTTTTGGTAGTGTTTAACGCCCGCTTTAACTACTTTTGGCACCGCAGGCGGCTACTAACCGATGTCTTGTAGCAAAATTGCTTACTCGAAAAGAATAATTAAACATGGGATATATAATGACATATAGTTTAAATGATAGTAACCCATTCGCCTTGTCTCACACCAAATATTATCCTCAAATAGTCTCGCAAAATAAATTTTAACGATATAATGTGTTTTGATTTTAAAGATATAATATCTATTATCTAAACTATTTCTTAAGATGCATTCCACTTTAAGATAAAATAATAGTCGCACATTTTAAAGTCACGTGCTTAAAGTAAGCTTAAACTCGTTAGATTATTGAAAGAAACCCTTTGAATGCATTTCACAGATATGAATTAAGAATAATTTTAAGAGGAAAAATAAAGGAAAACAAAATATGGTTTAAGAAATAATGTTTACGGTCACGATTCCTGATTATATTCTCAACAGACTTCTGGCATATATATATATAGTTCTTCACAGGAATCCCTTCCGAGATTAACGTGTCAAACTGCTATGCTATGTTACATCATAATATAGTCATTTGTCACAGCGAAATAGTGAAAACAACGCATTCGTGTCTATAAATGTATAAATGTGATAGGTAGAATTCATGAGTAAATAAATGAGTGATATATTTCTTATAACATGGAGATTGATAGTTGAAAGATTCTGCATCTTTGTTGGCTGGTGAGTTAACCTTGGATTGTAGAATGTGGAGGGACACCTATTGAGTTTCCTGAGAAAAGTACAGGTTCTAACTTAAATAACGACCCTCTTTGAGCCTCCATTCAAATTGTAAGCTACGTAAGTAAAAAAAAGTAAAAAAAACTGTATTCCTTGAATTTAAAATATAAAATAGAAGTGTTGTATTTTATGAGGTCCTGCATGTAACAATTTATAGGATATATTACATATGTATCACTTTTGGGGTGTGGGAAGCATTGGCTTGTCTAGGATTTGGCTCTGGGGGGTCAAGAATGTTTGTTATAGTTGAAGTTTCCGGAGTGCGGTATAACGCACCCTTCTCATCACGCCAACTTTAAAAAAAACTGCAATATGAATAGTCCTCCATGGTTTAGGGATAATTAGATAGCTTCTAGTTCCCAAGATTGCGAGTTCAATTACGAGGGGAGGGTGATTGATTTCATTCGGACACAAAAGTCATTAGCATAGCTTCCTTCGGAGGGGAAGTAAAGACATCGATCCTGTGTTGTAGATTTATGGCACATAAAAGCTCACAACTGATAAAGCAGCCTCTGAAGAAAATTAACTCGTCTTTCACACCTAAATGGGATGCTGCGTACTGTAGCATTAAAGGACTCCATAAATAAAACGTACGCTCTCTTTTACATAATCAGTACACACATTTTTATATTTGGACTTTATATTTAATTTTAGACGACATTGCAGATTACGAAGATCAAATTAAAACAATGAAAGCGTTTCAGTAGTAGACTTAATATTTTTGTTTAGAAAGTCATTAATTATTCAACTTTCATAGGTTATGTTTAGCTCGTATTTTTAGTTTCTCAATCACGTACAATGTGCATAATATGTAGGGAAGGTATTGCATTCCATCCAAAAATTTAAAGGTGATATTTTGTTGAAAATAAATGTTTTAAGGACTCGTGAATCCCAGAAAAAGTGTTTTTAGAATAAGATCTGCATGTGGGTCTGTGAACAGCATAACTGTAAACAAAAAGTAGGTTAAGTCCTAACTTGGTATTTGAGTTCTTCATCTTTCAAACGTGCGATGCGAAGGTTTTTAGGAAAATTCCTCATTAATCCCAATCTACCGTTCATATGGAATATGTTTTAAACTTATTTTCTCAAAAATGGCTCTAACAGTTTAGATTAAATGCTACCATGTATTAAAGAAATTTAGAGGTAAATAAAATTTATGTATTGAGTTTTGTGGGAATAGGCTCTGAAGCCTTCTTCATTCTGGAGAACTTTAGCATAAACCATTAGATATAGATAAAAACTCATACTGCACAAAAATGTAGATATCATCAAAAACATTTCCCATTAGTACATTTTTGTAGAGTTAACCATTTCGTAGTTATTCCTCGTTATTGGTATGAATTTTCCAATAATGCTTTTCTCAAATGAAAAGTTGTCATTCGTTTATTTTTTTACTCCTGACCATGCAAAGAGAACGGAGTCTCAAAGTCATCACTTGGCGAACAGTTTTTGGTAATGTTGACGACTAAAGGTCTGTTTACTGCGCAATGTTGCAAATCCATATCAACTTTAGAAATTGAAAAACCGTTGTATAAATGAGCGGGTAGTGCCAAGGGAACGCTACCGCCTAATATCCGCGGTGGCAGTAGTAGCACGGTTATTTATTTTAAACGCGCGCTATTTTGTTTCCCCATCCAATGCTAAGGAAATGCACCCGGTTATGGATGATGTAAGATAACATTGCACATCAAATATATTTTTATGGATTAACTATCGTTCCCTTCGTCACGTAGCTTAAATAAAGAAATCAAAGCATACTTGTTTCACGTGTAAGTATATATTTGTCGTAATTCTTTAAAATTAGCACATTAAGAAATAACCCCTCTTAGGTTCTGAAAATGGCGGAGAAATGATGGACCCGAATAGTATACCTTTATAAGTTAACGTACCTGTTGAAAATTTTGGTTATTTGAGGTTATGTGCTACATGAGCTAGCTAAATGTCATTTCATCAGAACATGAAGATAACCCGTCACCGTCACACTGGAATTACGGCGCTCTTAACACATTGTATCAAGTAATATGTTGGGTTAAATAGGGAAATTTAAAACACAAAGCCACTATAAAAAAAACGTACCAATTGTTTTGTTTCTCTTTAACGAAAACATAGCAGCATTATTCGTAAATAAAAAAAATATATAACATTATTATTGTTATTATTGTTGTTGTTGTTGTGGTTGTGGTTTTACTTTTAAGAATAACTGCCAGCCCAATTAGATCTACTTGCTCTTTAGTTATGTCATTATTAGCCTTTAAAAAAGGCTGTTTTGGCATAATGGAAAATAAAGAAATAGGTGGAAACAGTATAAGTAAAGGAAAGAAACAGATCCAGAAGAAGCATGAATGTTACCTTATGAGGAAAGAAGGTAGTAGGTCTAGTTTTGGAGGGAAATGCAATAGTTTCATTACATACGTCATCCCTTACTCGCCATCGCTGTCATTACTGTTAATGCTATCAGCATCCTTGCTTGTCCACACTGTTAATTGCATATTGCATCCTTTCTAGACTAACCTCCTTTTCGCAATACCAACTACATATGCTCCATTACGCAGACGCAAAGATTGGCTGCCTGATGTTACGTGCCAACAGACCCATAGTTGGCAACATTACCCAGCTTTTAATAGATTTGACTTTTACATTAACCTAATACATTCTCTTGTACCTATAAGGAAATAACTAATGATTATTATTCGTAAAAATTATGTGAAAAATCGGCCGAAAAGTTGTGATTATAATGCACTTGTTATAAATCGGTTTTCCTAGTTCCTCGGCGGATATAGCGCCGACCATGAAATGACTTATCACTTTAAAAAGAGAAGACCATATGTTGGGCAATTCTAAAAATTGTTTTGATAAACTGGACATGTACCAACTATTTCATGTATAACGCAAAGGCTAAACGTTTCTTTATTAGTTTAAATGCAATTAGTTGTTTACCATGTTTTAACTTATAAAATAGTTTATCTTAATCATTTTATTAATGTTTGGTAGAATAATGCTCCATTTTTAGTTTTATTCCTTAAATCTCCCATTGTCTGTAGCTCAAATAACGCTGCGATTTGCTTTATCAGCTTTGTAGACTTATCCTGTATTATGTTTAATGTACGATGCTTGGGTTTGATTTGCCTAAATAAGTTACACTGATCAAAAAAATCGAATAAACACGAGAAAATAAGGTTCTACAGAATCTACAGAATGGCTCACACAAAACCGGCCGCAAGTACTACACTGCTCACTGTCGCCCGTCAATTGTTATCTACTGTTGCGAAGCTGTTTCGAATAATTTTGTAAATATAGACCTCTGCATTATATTATTTGTTTTTCAATATTATACAATTATTACATGTTTACCTATTTGCTGTTGCATCTGCACGAGGCGGGCAACAATTCGTGCGTAATTGGATAGCGAGATGTCTGTACACGGGGCCGGTTATCATGCGCTACCCATGCGGAAAAACAATCAGAATTTTATTTGATAAAATAATTCAAGAATTCCCAGCATCTATGCAAATCTTAAAGTAACTAATGAAGTATCCTACATATACAGCTATACAGCCCAATGGCAGTAGGATTGATGAAATGAGAGCATTATTTATTTTGTCTGGTACTGGAATGGTCAGATTTAACGTCCTTTGTCACTTTCTGAAGTTGATCCAGTTGTTTTCCCTTTAAGAAAGGAATAAATAGTGCTGATACTGGTGTAAGCCTGCTATTTCTTTCCAATAAAATACGGTACGCCTGAAAAGGTTGGATTAACTGATCAATACTTTCTGAATATGGTATTAACATGACATTAGAATGAAGCAAACATGATATTGAATAAATACACTTTACAATATCAGAGTTCCCACCATGTGCAATCGAAAATGTCGATTGCAAATCTGACAGTGAACTCTATAATTAAGCCTCGTTTCTTCTAGGAAAGGATATCTATCCTGTAAATTGGATAAAAAGGTGCATTTCCGTTTAGGCATAATAGCTTAAGCTCTTGCAAATATCACAGCATATCAACTGCCAACAGTATACTGGTCAAGACTACTGCTCACAGAACGCGGTAAGCAATAACAAAAATAAGCGAGATAGGCGCCGACTCAGATTTCTCACAACAAGAAATGGCAACAATTTTAGTTAGGTTTTTAATTTAGGGAGACAGTGTCAAGAAAATAGGGATCTACTTGCGTTCCAATAAAAATTCTTGGGAATTGAGAAGTAATAAAGGGGAACTTTTACGGGACGAATGGCAGGTTTATACCGATGTCGTCAGCTTTACGCTTTTTTACCATGTGAATTAAATTGAATAATGAACAAACAAAAGGTAAATTAATTTGTGTAACGGATCAACGAACCAGAGGAAAACAGCACAAGTAGTCATTCGCTATCGTACCTAATGATACACACTACACTAACTCTAAGAGGTGCTGAACCAACAGGCAGAGGTTGTAGGTAGTAGTAGGAATGCCGGCAGTCCCTAGTTGCAGAGTCTTGCTGGTTGGAAAGGGACTAACCCGCACAAAAGCCACAAATAATCTTATTTTATAATCTTGTTTATATACTAAAATTAAAATTAAATATATTTCTTTATTTCTGTGGTATAGCGAAAAGCTATTCATGACGGAGAATTTCAATGAATGTGTCACTTTTGAGTTAAACAAATGGAAGAATTTGTACGTAGTTTTTTTTTTTTTGGAGGGCTTCTGCGGTCCCGGTCCGGTCCAGTTTGTCCCCTCCGTAAATACGCCTCTGGGGGGAGATTTATCAGTCTATCCTTTTTCGTTATATCGCAACATGTTTTCCAGACCTTAAAAGAGGTGTTTGCCTTCTAAGTTGATAACACAAAGGCAGTTGTATTAATTGAAAAGAACTTAACTGAAGACCTCCCTATACAAAATAATATCTCTATAGCATAAACAATAGTATTTTGTTTCACCAATGAAAATATAAGGAGGACTTGCACCTCACAGTAGGGGTTTTTTTTTTCTTCAAAACTCGTTGTATCCTAAAAATAAAGAAAACTTAGATTTGCTTAGGTTGGGAGACATAAGAGTTAACAGGATGCCCCTTCTTATTGTAGTGTATTAAAGTTTAGAGAAAGAAGGAAACGTTTTCATATATATCGTATGTCGATAATGACTAATAAATGTATTTGCTTCAGCAAGAGTATCATATTTCAAATTCTTATTCTTTTCCCTATGCAATGAATTTATGGAAGCCTATAATGCAGTGGCGGCTCGTAGCCAAATTATCTTGTAGGGCATAATTTTAAGATTGAAACTAAAATTAAAACTGAATTGAATGTTGTTTATGGACACTCTTTAACTCCTACGGTTCTAAGCGTCCCATTCTCTTTTGGGCGCGAAACGCCGCTTAATAATGTTTAGAGGTCTCTTATCAGGCTTGAGGGTTTTTTTTTACGTGCCGTAAATCTACGACACGGTATCAACGACTTTACTTCCCTTATGAAGGAAGGGATTTTTAAGCCTGAAAAAAAAATCAGCCGGGACAGACTAAAATTAGTGAATACTAAAAGATATCAGTAGAAACGAAGTGCTAATTTGTGTATTAGCATTAACCTTTCTGTTTGTAAATGAAGTTCATCCGTCTATCCTTTGCTTGAAAAAGTACTTCCATAACTCTTTGATTTAAGTCAGAAACTGAAAGCGACATGTTGCGAGAAATTTGAACACGAACCGTCACCTTCACTGTTTATCATATGTCAACAACATATGATCCAGCTGTAAATTGTTGCATAGCTCGTATTAACAGCTGATGCACTTGAGTTAAAGATTCCAGTCCTAAATACTACCTTACACAACTTGAATAGCTTATGTATGTCAATTACGACTTTCACGGTGTTTCTTTTCACCAACGAAGCTCGCTTTTCTCTCAGAAAATTATGGAAACTACCCTTAAAGTAAAGTAGATCGCGACCGTGATATTAATGTCTGAAGCATTTTCTTTATAAGCAATTGTAAACTTTACAAACCATCGTCTAACTGTGTTTAGAATTTTCCCTCTTAAGGTGAGTTTTAACATTCCGGTTTCTTTGAACGCTAGCAACTGATAAATCGGCATAGAATTCTGCAGTTAATTTCACCAAATTATTCTCCAGCGCATTCGGATTATGTTTCATAACACGTGAAATACATTTAAGGCACTGTTTCACACTTATTAGTTTACTCTTACTCAACAAACATCCACTAGCCACTAATCACCTCTCGCAAATAAGGTCCATTTTACTGCTTGTTCACGTCCATTTTTTCAATAACTATTGGTTGTTTGACCTTTTCTGTTTTCAGGTGAAGCTTCAACTGTATCGTGAATCTATTTGCTAGTAAACTTAGGGTAATTACAAACATACTGTTTGTACGCATTGAGTGTTGGCGCGCTAGCGTACTTTTTCGTCTGCTTGGCAGTGAGGAGAGAATACCAAGTACCAACATTGTACATATTTACTACATAAGCTTCTTTTTATATATTTTGCTCGGGAGGTTTATAGATCAACTCTGTTTTCAAATAAGAAGACATTCAAATTTAAGAAATGTTTCTTATTATTTACTCTTACACGTGAAAATATCTTTGCTAAATATTTTTGTCAGGAATTTGACTCAAACTTTAACTTTTGCTTATTGTCGGTTCTTATTTTCTATTTGCGCATGCGCAGCAAATGACCACAGAGGCTTTCGTGTCCTAAGACAACCTTCCCCTCTCGGCCCCTTGAAACCCGCACCAACAAATTAACTGCATCTGAGGGCATTGAATGCTTCTGCGCGTGCGCATAGGGTGACCACAAAATTGCTTGTGTCCGAAAATACGGCAGGTTACTATTTCCGACAGCCATCTTCACTACAACTGTCCAGTGGCATAGTATTTTTAACTTTATACAAAATGCGTTATAAATTATAGAATTTTACCTATATGCAGAAGGTATTGTCTGAAATTGTTGTAGGGAGGGCACGTGCCCCTGTGACCCTAAAGGCTGGCCGCCACTGCTAAAATGTTTTCATCAAATTCTGAATAAAGTGGATCGTATTGCTTAGCTTTAAAAACAATAAGATTGTAAGAAAAGAGTATTATATTCTCAGATCTTTGGAAAAAGAAGTCATTTTCCCTCGTACAATACGATGGCGGCTTATATCACATTCCATCTGTCTGCTTTCCCTCTTACGTATAACATTTTACGTTAACCAAGGTACCGTAGTACTTCTTGACAACCAAAAATCTAAGGAAAATTTGTGCATTTATCTCGATAGAGAATAAAAAGGAAAATATCCTTTGAGGCGATTCGCTGTTTGTAAGCAATACATTGCCTGCACGATAGTGTCTTGTCAGAATCTCTAACTTGTCTTATATTTTACACGAGTTTTATTTCCATTTGCAAGTCTATGGTTTTAAAGATAACATTATTTGTTTAAAAGTCACATTAAAATCTCTACAAATAAGGACAGATATGCGTGCGGCATTCTTGTTTTTTTTGTTTTTTTCCCCCAAAGTAGCTGACCGAGTGGCTCATGGACAAGGTTAATAGTTTCCATATGCTTAATGCTTATGTTATTACTAATACCTTGGAGTTGCAGTCCGAGTGTGAAAGAGGACGGTCGTGTTTTGTGTCTTGCTCGTAGCTACCTGGAAGAAGTTCGACAACGGAAAGCGTACGAGAACTCATTGGACAGTTGAGGCAAGAAATGCATTTAGGATTTGAAAAGTGCAGCCTAAAGTCGCTGGAAAATGCCGTGGAGAATGTGTCAGTTCGAATGCGTGCTCTGGAAGAGAAAATGGATTATTTAGAGAACCAATCTCGTAGAAATAATATTGTGCTATATGGTGTGACAGAAGAACCGGGAGAGAGTTGGGAGATGACGGAGGGAATAGTGAAAAGTGTCATCTCACAAATAGGAATCGAACTCCGCGAGTTTGATGTGGAGAGAGCCCATCGTGTAGGTCGACGTGGCAATGTAAGGCGACCTATTGTGTGTAAACTGGCCCATTATAAACTCTAGGTGGCCATCCTTCGAGATGCTCGTTATTTACGGGGAACGGGAATAAGCATTAGCAAGGACTTTAGCCAGCGTGTAAGAGAAGAGAGAGAGTTCTTAAAGGGACACATGTTTGAGGCCAGGAAGCAGGGCTGTCATGCCGTATTGCGCTATGACAAGCTCTTCATTAACGTGCGAGCTTGGAACCGACAGGAGCTGGAGCGCATGGAACAGCCTAGAAGCAGTGCGGAAACCGAACCCAGGACAGGGCAGCAAGCGCAGGTAGCCAGTGCATTAGCCCAGCAGGTAGCAGGTCTTTCAGTAGAACAACATCAGGCGCCTCAAGTTATGTCGACAGGGAGGGGCAAAGAGGAGAGGAGGGTGAGAGAGTCTACGCAGGAGAAGCCAACAACAACGCCCCTCCGTGCCCTTAGGCTGACAACAGCTCGACAAAGGGTCAGCCAAGTTGTAGGAAGACCAACAGCAAGGAAACAATAGGACCCAACCCCTTCTCTGAGGATTGTCACATGGAACATCGAAGGCTTCAAAAAAAGTTTGGGTAGCGAGAATTTCTTGTATTTCCTTAGTGATTTTGACCTTGTATGCTTAACAGAATCTTGGTTGAAAAACGGAGCAAATGTAACACTTGCTAATTTCCATTATTTTAGTAGGGGAAGGGAGACACGGGGAAGGAGGGGAAGGTGGGCAGGGGGGTATCAGTTTCATTCAGGTCTGAGCTGGAGGCTGAGATAAATAAATTAGAAATCAGTTTGGAAGGGGTGATTGCTGTATCTTTGGCACAGGGGGGAGCACATATAATAGTTATAGGATTATACAACCAGCCAGCAACGTCCAAGTATGCAAACAGGAATTTCTTCAGTGACTTAACCGAAACGCTAGTGGAGTTACAGGAAAAGTTTCCAGGAGCTGAATTAATTCTTTTAAGAGATTTTAATGCGAGGTTAGGAGGGGAGAATATTTCTCTAACGGGGGGTCACCAATGGGGGGAGGAATTCCACGAAAGTAAACGAAAGAGCAAGGATAGTTTTATTAATGGGGAGGGCAGACAATTACTTGCTTTCTGCGATGCCTTCTCTTTAGAAATAATGAATGGCAAGTACGATGAGGATCGAGAGGGAGAACTCACTTTCATACATGAAAATGGGGGTAGTGCAATAGATTTTATTTTAATAAGTCAGGGTTTAATTGGCAGAATTAGAAATTTTTGGGTGGGGGATCGTATCGAGTCGCATCACTGTCCGGTTGCCCTGGAACTGAATATAGAGACGGCCATGGCGGCGCTAGCACCTGCAGAGGGGCAGGGGGACGAAGGGAGATTCATTAGTAAATTTATATGGAAACCGGTAGAAAAAGAAGTATTTGTTGATAGATTAGAAAGAAGATTAGGTGAAAGGAACGCAGATACAGCGGAGGAACTAACGCATATAATAGCAACGGCTGCGGGGACAATGAAAGTCCAAATGCATGGTAAGCTAAAACGATTCAATGGTTGGTATGACCAGCAATGCAGAGCTGTAAAGAAACAAGCAGAGGAGGCTCTGTCAAAATTCAGAAGGGAGGGGGGAGATGACATTAGGAAATTTTTTTACAAAAAAGCGAAGGGAGTATAAACAGCTCTTACGGGAAAAGAGAACTACGTGGCAAGACAAAATTACTCAGAAAATTAGTAATATTTTAACGCGGGGGGATAACGCTGAGTTGTGGCAAGTAGTAAAACATTTAAGAGGCAACCGTCAGGCGCCCAACGAAATTTCTCCCAGAAAATGGGCAATGCATTTTATGGGAATATTCGGGAAATGTGAAAGGGAAGGCATTTTTATAAAGGAAGTGCAAATTTTGGGAAATCTTGAGATCCCAATACTGGACGAGGAAATATCAGCACGAGAAATAGCACAGGCGCTGAGGAGTCTGAAGGAAGGCAAAGCTCCAGGGTTGGATGGGCTGCCCCCGGAAGTTTTTAAAGCCGCAGCCAATGTTAATGAGTATGGCAGGAGTATGCTCCAGATATGTAACAGATTGTTTATTGAGGGGAATTACCCTACCTGTTGGGGAAAGGGCATAATTCATCCCATTTATAAAGGGAAGGGAACTATTGGAAATCCGGATAACTATAGGGGGGTTACTCTTTTGCCAATTATGGAGAAAATTTACTGTAGAGTGTTATATAACCGGATAAAGGACTGGGAATCTAAATTTGGCAAACTTTCAAAATTTCAAATGGATTTCAGAGAAGGACAGTACCGCTTTTATATTAGACACTTTAAGGACGAAGCAACAGTTAATTAAGCGAGGAAAGCTTCATTGTGCTTTTGTGGACTTTAAGAAGGCATTTGACTCTATCAATCGAAATGCATTATGGTACAAACTAGGCAGAAAGGGGTTATCAAGTAAAATGGTTAGAGCATTGCAGACAATGCATCAAAATGTCGAATTCTGTGTGAAGTACGACAGAAACAGAGTGTCCTAGAGCTGCCGAAGCTATAGGGGAGTGAGGCAGGGTTGTATTTTATCTCCCTTGCTATCTAATCTCTTTGTGGATGATATTACTGATACAATGATAGCAGAGAATATCCAAGCAGACGATTTAGTATTGTGCTCTACGACAGTAAACGGATTGCAACGAGGACTGGACAAACTTAAGAATTATTGCGATGAATGGCTACTTACAGTTAATGTGAATAAGACTAAGGCAATGACTTTCAAAAAGGGTTGTGTTTATAGCAGGGAGGAGACTTGGACATATGCAGGACAGATACTGGACAATGTTAAATCTTTTGTGTACTTAGGACTCACATTCACAATGAACGGAAAATGGACAAAACACATTGACATTACGAAACACAAGGCAAGGGTGAAAGCGACGGTAGCTCTCCGGATACGCTACAGAATACCGAATATATCCATAACCTTAATGGAAACTGTATACGGAGCGACAGTTAGATCCACGATGACATACGGAGGAGAAATATGGGGGTGGGAACAAACAGGGAATCTGGATCAAGTGAGGACCCAATTTTTGAAAGGAATTCTGGGTGTAGGGAAGGGTACGGCAAACTGCGGAATAATGAGGGAATTCGGGGCACATAGTGAAACGACAGAGTGCAAAATCAGAGCAGTTAAATGTTGGCTGAGAATCGTTCACGGAAACCAATCTCTAATTAGGGCAGTCTGCAACCGTGAACAGTTGCGAATGGAAGGTAATTCGACGTGGGTATCAAAATTAAAGAAAGGTTTGGAAACCATTGGGATGGGAGACATTTGGATGGCGGGGCAGGAAAACAGGTGAGGTATTTGGAGAAAAATTAAGAACCACCTCTGTGATATTGACAGACAGCAAATAATTGCGCAATGCACAGAGAAGGTGACATTAGAAGTACAGTCTGGGCTGAAATCGGAGTGGGGTATGGAGCAATACATCAAAACAGGTACCAAACTCATTAGAGAGGGGCTCGCGTGGATTAGACTAGGAGCATGGAGGAGCACGAACATTTCTGACGAGAATGGTACGAGAATCTCTCCCATTTGCAAGGAGGAAGAGTCTTGGACTCACATCTTGGCAAGATGTAGGGGTACGGAGGAATGGCGGGAAAAATATTTGCCGCGATATTTTACCACTCCGAATATAGGGCTAGAAGCATGTTGGACGCTACTGGCAGGCACGGAAAACATGGGCGTGCTAGGTAAATTTATACTTAAGGCAAGACAGCTGAGATCTGAGGAGACTGCCAATAGAGAAGGGGGGGGGGATAAGAGCAACTAAACAAAAGTGACTACATTGTTCTACATACATATATATTATGCCATACTTAGGTCACTGTTGTGCTATGGTTTTATATATGTTGTATATATTATGTGTATATATGTCTTTTAAGTGTAATTTTCTATTATAAGAGGGTCCATTTATGACGGTGTACCCTGTGCTGTAAATTTAAATTGCTATATTTGAATATCTTTGTATTTTTATTTTCGGGTTCACTCTTAATTCTTTATTGTTGTTTAATAATGCTTTGGACTGTGTATTTCCTTTGTCTTTTTATTTTCGTGTTTACTGTTTTAATTCTTTGTTGTTGTTTTAATATTGCTTGTAATGTGTATTACAAAAGCACGGACGGTATGTGGACCCGTGCGATTGTTGAAATTCTATGTATGATATTGCTATGTCAATAAATACACTTATTCATTCATTCTACTAATGCCTTAATATTCCTGTTGAAATAATTTAGTTAATTGTTATTAATTTTAAACGGGTGGAATTGTATATACCAAACACTTTAATTATAAACAGAAAAGAATTCGTATATAATGTTCTACATTAATTGGTATCTTTGCTCAGTATATTCTTTTAAGCTCCATTGCCTTGAAATACTGTAATTTTAAATGTAGTAATAGCCACTTGTTACAAAGAAAGAGGCAAAGGATTTGAGGTGCTATTATTACAAAATTACACCTTTATAGATGTCCCTTGTTATTAACAGTCGTATGCCATTTAATTTCTTAGAAGGGACGATTGGCGAAATCTATCGGGAGGTATGTTCTTTTATTAGAAACAGCTATTGATTATATTATCATGCATAATGAGTTATTAAATGAATTTTGAAACATAAATGCCAATTGCCCTCACCAGCTGATTCAACTATTTGAATTGGATTCACAGAAGAGAACACCAAACATTTTATACTTGTAATCATATGTCCAAGTCAATTTGAAAATAAAATACTTTGCGTGATTCAACTTAACCCATTACCTCAAGTGATCTATTTTTAGACTCCACTGTTTTAATGTTGCAATTAATAATGGAATAGCGTATTGTTGGCTTCAATAAATGTATTATGTACCTGTGATATTAACAGTAATCCTTAGTTAGTATACTAACAACGGGGTTTCTTACATTTTAAGATGATACCAAAATTATTGCAGATACAGCACATTACATTTTATATCCTCTCTATGTTTTATCAGTTATCTACTTTTTGTGTATGTTGACTCTGAGCATGCAGTAAAAGGTCCATTCCATAATATTGTAAGTAAATATTTTGCCATTATTGGTCACATTGTTAGCAAGCGTGAATACTGGCCATCAATTTTTAAATCATCGGGTGCAGACAGTATCGTCTGCTAATACACTACAGATGTAGCAATAGTAACGCAATAATTCCATTCTAGTACTGAATCTGGAGAGTTAAATTTACTTTATTTAGTGTGTAGCATAATAAAATAGAGGAAATGTAAGCCAACTACGACTCCATTTTCAAAGGTATGACAAATGATAATGGATGTAGTTTTAGATGTAGTAAATAATTATAATCTTGAAAGGCTGGTTGATGAAAGTAAGGAAAATATTCATGTGGCTTTTCCTCCAGATACTGATGCTTTGACTGATGAACATGTGGTAGATGATGGTACAACATGTTGATAGATTGGGTATTATGGATGTTTCAGGAGCATTGGAAGTTCATCTTCAAAGTTCTGAAAAAATTCTTCTGACACTGTGGACTACAAAATAGTGGGTGCTGAAGATAGAGAACTCTCAAGAAAACCAGAAGAGATTCTGTAGGAAATTCCAAACATATATTAAAATGAAGCCAAGGTATACTATAATTCCTAAAAATTACTTTTTAAGCTGATGTTCTTCTAGAAGAAATGAAAAACTAGTAAATAAATTGAAGACAGTTAAAGTGGGAGACAAATTTTGAATTACAATAATCATGCAGTTATATTTGAGAGATCCAATGCGATATGCAAATCGTTCTAACACAACATGGTTTCTATTTCAATTAGAAGAACTGAGAGTTTTCTTAAGCTTGCTGCTTTTATCAGGGTACAACAGACTTCCACCACAAATTTATCATAGTCTGAAGACGATGACTTAGAATTGCAAATTGTCAAGAAAGCTATGTAGCAAAATAAATATTACTATATGTCAGTTGGTGTTGCAAATAATAAGATGTAGTAATATGCTTCTGAAATAAACATTCAAAAAGTAATCAAACAGAACATATTTGTATAAACACTAGATACTTTATCTTTTCAGTGATATATTTATAGGTCAGACAATTTTGTGGAACTGGGCGCTTTAAAAATAGATAAAGTGTTTCTTTAACAACACCCTTTAACATAACTACGATAAATCATTGTCACTTTCTAAAAATGACTTGGGAGGTAATGGGTAAATTGAGCTGTATAGGTGTTAACCCTTTCTAATATTTAAAACGAATAACGTCGCCATTGGATTCAGAATGAAGCACGTATTTATTTGCACGCCTAGACGCATTCAAGTTGATTTTAAAAGTAAAATTTATTGGGAACAGACACAACAGCATAATTATGCTAAAATATGAGGTATTCTGAAACAACATGTAACGTGAAATCTGAAAATAATTTCAGAAAGCAAAACTAACAACTCTAAAAATCATTTAACTACAATTTAATGTACAAAGATTTCACGGAAGAGTTTAATGCAGCCGTTACCGCTCAGTACAAGGTTGTTAGCAGAAAGCATTAAACACCTTTTGCTATGTACTATTACGCAGAATTTAAGCTTGAAACAATATAGCCAACTATAAATAAAACTGCACTGCCCTAAAACAATTTTAAAATTATAAAATAATATTGTTAGGCACATAGAAGCCAAAGAAATGTTTGTGAAGAAATGGCATCGCTTCGCGTTACGCACGAAAACTGCTTAAAACGGCTTGTTTAACGAAAGTAACATGGTTGAGGATATGTAATATATAAAACTCGTCATTATTATGTATAAAATAGCTAAGAATTGGTATTTATAAAAGTATATTTAGCAAATAAAACCCAAATAAACATATAATATGGGAGGAGGCGAAGAAGGAAAATAACAGAGATTGCGATATACCGGATGCTGTAATTTGTTTAAGAATGTAACCAAGGAGAAGCACAAAACTTAACAAACAACTAATTTAGAAAATTTCATAATTATACTAACATCATTATCTAAATTACTTAAATTTATTAACTTTAATTACTAAGAGCATATAAAAATGTATATTGTATATGTATTTGATGAAAATTGGGATAAGAAAATCTGCTGTCCTCATGGTGATGTGCAGATTACAATGCTTGAAACAGTGATCTTCAACCTTATTATAGAAGTGAAAATTTTATAAAGTTCCGGTACATAGTCTCTGAATACTGAAGACGTTGCCACAGACGCATTAAGTACATCTTAGAAATCAAAATTAATATTATAGTAATTGAATATCAAATCATGAATTATATTAAATATCATCAATAATTTATAAAGGTACATATCATAAAAAGATACTAGGCACAATTTCTGTAAAAGGAATCCGTTTAAGTCGCCTATCTTGCTATGCCGCGTTGTTATAACAATTTCCACGAATAAAGGTTTTAACTACCAAATTACTTTTATATTCATTCTCACCTGAAAGATCCTACAAACCAAGCATACGGATTGAGATTCTTATACTCACCCACAATACATCTAGCAATTACTTGAAGTGAGCCCGGGTTATAAAAAACAAACAACTTCACCACAGAGAAGAAGCTTAAAACCGTCCCAACAATTGGTTCAGCGCTAAACAGCAATTCCAGTTCCGGCAACTGTAAGCGTGACCAACGTTACAGATCCAGCGGCAAATTCAAACTTATAAAAGATGTCTCACCATAGCTAATTCACCGAGGGACCACGACGAGAAACAGTGGAGTTCCAGAGACGTACAGAAGCCCAACCAACTCCGAGACTGCAAGTTCTACTGACAGCGAAGGTGAGGATCTGAAACCGGAGGTTCCGCAGCAAATGGCACCTCAACAAGTGGCGAGGACACCGTAGGACCCAGCATCTCTACCCAACATATGGACCTAGTATCCACATTAGGAGATGGAAGAACAAGTAAGCCAAATTATACGTATGTTTTTAAGAAGTGAAAAACTCTCAAGTTGGCAAATACACAAGGAAGTGAACCTTAGAAATAATTAGTGGCAAACAGTCACAAAAAGATGAGACCATTATCAACATGCTATCAGAGCTGAATTTCAAGCAGTTGGAACTAAATTCTAAGCTAGAACAGAGTAAGGATGAGATCAAACTCGAACTTGTAAATAAGGTAGAGCAAAGTAAAATGGAAATGAATTCTAAGCTAGAAGAGAATAGGGATGAACTTGTAGCTATGAATTCTAAGCTAAAACAGAGTAAGGATGGGATAAAAATAGAACTTACAAATAAGTTAGAGCAAGGTAAGCAGGAAATGAATTCTGGGTTAGAAGAAAACAAGAAGGAAATGAATTACAAGCTATAACAGAATAGGCATGAATTTGTAGGTAAAGGATGAGGTAAATCTAGAACTTACAAATAAGCTAGAGCAAAGTAAGCATGAAATGAATTCGAAGTTAGAACACAACAAAGTAGAAATTACAGGTGAGATAATATCTGTATATGACAAACTAGCAGAACTAAATTCTTGCTTAGAAAGTAGAATTGGTGACCTAAATACAAAGCTAGAATCTCAAAATGAGGAATTAAGAGCCATTTTAATGAAAGCAAAGAGGATCATGTAAACCTAGTTTTAGACAACACAGAAAAGCTAGAAAATGTAAATATTTGAGAGAAACAAATTAAATCAGGAATGTAATAATGCTTAAATGTTGCTATTGCAAATGTAAACAAAGGAATGCTAGCACAAAGAGGCATGGTAGATGTAATGAATTCTTACCAAGAGGAACTTAAGAAAGAAGTACTTAAAATCCAAGAAAACATCACCAAAGATAAGGTAAACTTAAACAATGCTAGACGATTTGTAATAGCATTTCAAAACAAGGAAAAAGAAGTGCCTGAGCATCTCAATAATTTTAAAACTGCTAATGTAAATAGTTATGTTTCATATGATAAATTAACACATATCAATGTATTAATTATACAAACAATAGGACAGTTACACAACCTTTCGAGGTACCCACACACACAGATTGTGATGATACACACATGATCATTGTCAGTATACAACACAGATATTAAATGAGATAAATGCTCCAATCTTTGACGAAGGGATTTGTATTTCAAGATAAAGAAAATTCCAAATGAGCTGCGAATGCTGATAATTTAGAAATGCCTAAAGAAGAAGAGCCAACTCTGGTTTAAATCAACCTTCGGAGGCAATGAAACATACTAAACTTTCAGAAACCTTTTTTTGGCTAGGTATTAGGGACCAGCTGGGCAAAATCAGATAAGGGTAGAACTGGCTACGGGAATGTTTAATCCGGCACATGACAAAAGCTTCACGGACTATTTCCTTAAAATTGGAAATAAGTGCAAATTCATAGAACCACCGCTGACCGAATAAGAAATCATAACGGCAGTTACACGACACTTTCCTGAATCTGTGACACAAAATGTAACTGTCGCTAAGCCCGTTGATACGACTGATATTCAGGAACTGTCAACATCTTCCGAGAACTAACTTAAGGCCGGGGTTCGATGTGAAAACTTAAACCTGATTTCCTCAACATCTGTTAGTCCCAGCATGATGAGACCAAGACTATATGGTAACTACTATTGCGCTACATCAGATTAAACTATAATTTGTAATCCTTGGTCCTTGGTTCGAATCCATAGCTTTCGATGACGTTTTAAGTTTTTGGCTGAATCCTGAACTATAAGGCCCAAGATAACATAAAAAGCGAGTATTTATGGTCTTAGCATGCCAAATTATGATTATATATTGATTTTTAACCTAGAGGGTGTCGGTTCAATTCTAGGTTGTTGTATGAAACTTTAATCTCTTATATGGACTATACTAGTTTAGATTCTGACTTCAAACAAACTTTATTGATCATACAGCATTACGTGCAATGTTAAATATACACAGATTTACCTGAAGGTCCTAGGTTTGAGCAACATCTATAAAAATAGTTATCTCAGGAACTATTAATCCTAACGAGACGGAACAAAGCTTCCAACACAATTAATATTACGCGACAACTGTTGTGAAAGTAAATTATTTTTGTAGGTCCTTGGTTCGAATTTATAACTTTCGAGGACATTTTAAGTTTTGAGCGTAATCATCAACCATAAGACCGACATTAACAGGAGAACATGTATATTGATGCTTTTAGCACGTGCATTTGAGATTCTAAGTACTTCTTGGTCTAGAGGACCCGCTTCGATCCTCGACTGTAGTGGAGCTTAATTCCAAGGCAAATAACTCTTGGAGGAATAGATATGAAGAGAGCGAATAAAGTGGAAGCGGATGCCCCTCCCTCCGTTCTTAATGTTGGTACAAATAAAACAGATAGCATTACGGCCTTAGTTCAATTCTAAAAGGGTCGATTTTTATAACTTCTAAACTAAGAGTATTATATAGCTTAAATAAATATACACAATAAGGGCTAATATTGGGAATATTAAACTGGTTGGTAACTTTATAAAAAGAGCACGCGTTCAATTCCCATCCTTTGATGACTGGACTTTTAGTATTTCATGCACACTCTAACTTTTTAAGCCGAATAACCCCTGGAACGCGTATCTAAATGTATTAATATGCTGAGTTAGCTATATAAAACAACCTGATAATTTCGGTCTAGGCTTCGATTACTGAAAACTTATTAATGAAATTAAATAATACTTTTACCGATAAGGGGTGTGCTTACAATGCTACCCTGGGACTATATATGAAAGCATAAATTTAAATTTAGTCAAAATATGACGAAACCCTGAATTTTAAGGGAAGGAAGATGAGCTAGCCCGTTGGATAACGTTTATGTGAAACAACAGTTAATGATTGAGAGGTTTCCAACTGCTCATGCAAAATACCAGTTCAGATGGAAATGTATCGCCTGCGGTGTCACAAGTAGGAAAAACGCTCGTTAAACATTGTCAAAAAAATGAAAATGTATGAGTTTATCTGTATAAAAGTACTTAACTCAAGACATTAAAACACACAAAAACATGCGATTCACTCATAATTTAACTTCTTAAAACATGTTAAATATGGGTGACTTGTACTAGTGCGGGGACGTTGGTCTGGCTGCAATCCTTCTATCGTAGATAGTGGATGGTGTCTGAACATGATGATTCAAGAATAGAGATGATGAAAACAAGACTTTTAGGAGATGATGTTAAATGGTGACGTATGAGGTTGGCAAGAACATGCGGGGGGAGGGGTTATACATGAAAACCGGTTTTAGGGGGGGGGAGGCGGATGCCCTAATCAGTTGGACGGCTTTGATGGGGAACAACAGCGGAAAATGAATGTTGAACTTACAACTGTACATGCTTAAACCTCGATTATATGATAATTCATGGATTTATGTAGACAAAAATATATAAAAACTATAAAATCTATTGAAATATGAAAAAACATGTATCTGATATATAATTTAATTTCTTAAAACCTCTAAAATATGAGTTCTATCTCGAGCAGTAAACGCAGAAAACCCAGGGTAATGACATGGCTTAAGTCACGTGACCTGCTAGCAGGGCCATACTGTTGGTATAAAAAGGAGCTGTCTATATCAGATCAATGGGATGAGCGGTTGTGAATGTGGCCCGCTAGGAGGATGACGAAGAAGAAGTCTCTCGCCGCAAGAGCAGCCACAGCAGCCGCCAACTCGCCGGAGGAACACACCGCTTCGCCGGAACCTCCTGCAACGACCGAGCCAACCGCAGCTGACCGCACCACCGCTCACTGCGGATGCCGCCGTTGCCGCCTCCCGGCAGGCACTCCTTCACACCACAGCCGCCGACTCCCGGCAGTTGGCACCGCAACTGCCGGCACCACAACACACCTCCGACGCCGGCTCCCGACAGTTGCTGCCGCCATTGCCAGCACCTCAACACACCTAAGGACATGCCGCCGCCGAGAAATGCCGGCAATTGCTTACGCAATTACCAGTTCTCTGCTCACTGCCTTCTGTGATCTCTCCTGCCACAAACACCGCCGCTAAACCGCTGACGCCAACAATAGCAGACGCTCCACCATCTCCCGCCACAGACCACATTGCGAGGAAGGCCTCGAACTACTCACCAAACATCTGACTGACAGAATACGACCTGACCACACCGACATCACACACAGTGCCCACAGAAAACTCGCCCGGATAGAAGCTATTCTCCAGCAACATTCTAAAACACCTAGCAGCTAATCCGACGCAACAACCCAGACAACACCAATACAGAACACACACCAGAATACTGGGCAGCTGTTCAATAATGGCACACACTATCTATGTACCCGAACGGATGCGTAACCCCGCCAATAGAGGCAACATTTATGCCCTACGATTTATAGAGAGCAACTGAATAAAATGATGTAGCCAATTCCCCTGCAACAAATAAACTATCACCATCTATTCTCTCCTGACTCCATCTCATGTTCTTTCCCATTTTCACCTCCTACTTCCTACGTGCTATTACTCGGGCCTTTGGGTCATGGGTAATGCCTAGCTTTCCTTTTCCTACCCGCTCCCGGACACTGTCCGACAGCAACGCAGACTGCCCTTATTAACGGAGGCGCATAAGCGGTACTCCATCGCTTCCCTCTCCTCAATTTCACCTCCACTATTTCCTTACCTTCACCAGGCTCTCCCCCTGAGGAAATAACTCAGAATCTTTCTCCCTTCCAACTCACTTTCTATCTCCCACTTAAAAAAAAAAAAAAAGAAAATCAAGGGTGAGGGGTGTGTGTACGAAAGGGAGCTTCGAGATGCCGAAGAAGAATACTCAACGCAGACGCACCGCCAAACCAGCTACCAGCTCTCCTCCGGCAACTGTCGGGATGGAAGCCTCGACATCACCAGAGCCAGAGCCAGTCCAGGCAACACCGCCGCAGCCTGCCGCTGTTTCACCGACAGCCAGCACAGCCTCTCGGCAGCTGCAGACGTGGCCGCAGCCACCATCGCCGGAGCCCGCGCAGTCGCTACCACCGCAGTTAGGTGCTGTGGTTAGGGGGGGGGGTCCCTAGAGACCTTTCTACCCGGCATCTAATCAACGCAGCGCAGGCGCAGTGGCCCTCTTGCTGGAGAGCCACTCGCATCTTCAGCGGCCGGGGTCTAACGCCACTTGTCAGAATCGAGTTGCAAGACAGCGCCGATTTATAAGCTGCTTTGGCATAAGGGTTACCCTTGCTAGGGCGACTCTTGAGCGTCGAAGTCAGCAGAAAAGAGCGACACCGCCCTTGCTGTAGTTGCTGTATCTACGGGCATAGCCTAGAAGCCTATTCTTCGTCGACCGCGGTGCCAATATTGTGGAGCCAAAGCCTACACCGCCGAGTGCACGCAGCACGACCTCCGCCGCAGATGCCGGATCTGTGCCACCTGCCGTGGCACAGGACATTACACCGAGCAAGCCATATTCCCAGCCTATCCATGGAGCAGGCAAGCACCTCCTCAACTGCATCATCAACCATCACCACCTCACAACTCTTCACCTACTGCTTTACTGGACAAACCCTCTAAAACGACGGACACCTTTCTGAAGGAAGCCTTAGACTCCATCCAGCAGAACATCGCCGCCATCCTGACGGCTACACACCAACCGCCTCGAGGAACATCAGAGGACAACCAATGAACATCTCGCGGCATTGGAGGCTGAGCACCAGGCTTCAGAACGAGTTGCAGGCGACAATGGCGACGTGCTTGCGTCTGTCCAGCACCAGCTGGAAAGCATTGACAGCCACCTTGTTCATCCACCTGCCAAGGACAGCGACGACCGGTGCTGTTGACTGGGGTCTCTTGAGGCTTCGGTCGTGAGTGTCCGAGAGCTGCAGCATCAACTGCATCAATCCATCTCCAAGCAACTCCACGACCTTCGGGAAGGACTCACCACTGATATTCTCATCTACATTGCAACCGGTCCAGCCCCTAGGGGAAGGAAGTACCGGTAGAACCGAGAAGATCACAAACCAACCTACAAATTCCTCACAATTCCTAACCTACACTTAGCTTCGGGGGCCGGCTGGGCCTCGGTCAAGCCGGCCTACCAGCAGAACCCTCACCCCTGGCGGCCGCACAGCAGGCCAGTATACCTTCACCTTACACTACGCGGGTGCAACAGCGGTACCGCAAAATCCTCGCCTTTCACTTCCGGTGGAGGGGTTTTCTAGTCGGTAGGTCCATTCATGGGAGATCCCGACACTCCGGGCTTGCCAGCCCGGGTTAGTCCTTAAGGTGGATATTTCCCCTCCACTTGAAACTAAAAAAAAAGACAGATCCAGATGACCAAGAAAGAATCGACGCAGAAAGACCAACACAGCCTCCGCATCCCTTACGCCCGCCACCAATGAACCGCCGGACTCATCTCCGGAACGCGGCAGTGCTGACCGATGACTCCGATGTCTCCGGTGTCTCCGATGACTGAGCCCAGGCAGCCACAACACAGACCTCCGCCGCCGCATGCGCAGTACCAGTGACACCTACCGTCGCATCTAAACTCGCCGCAAACTCAGTTCCGAGCCAGCAGACAGCTTAGCCGCTACACCACCTACTACCGCCGCAGAAGGCCGGCAGTTACAACCGCAGCTGCCGGTATCTCCTCCCGCCTCCGTTGTTTGAAGCCCGGCAACTGCACCCGCAATTGCCGGCCTCTACACTCGCCAGCCCAACATCACCAGAGTTTCCAACTGCCACCGCCGTACCTACTACCAGCGCAGCACGGATGCCTACACAGCCTCCGACACCACAGTCCTCACCGGCGCTACTTCTCCGGAAGTACAGCAGTATTTTGAGGTGTACCCAGCGACTTACCCTCTAGGCTCAACACCGCAGCAGCTCGCCAGTACTGGCCCTCAGTAATTAGGGCCACAAAGATAATGTCCGCCAGAGGGATGTCACCTCTAGGCAGGATCGAATTCGTCGTGGCCGGGGTCCTCGAGGCTGCCTTGAGCGATGGTCTGCCCATGTTTGGGCGGCCCCTAAGCATTGAGGCAGGCCGGGAACCCCGACCCTCACTCTGCCGCCACTACTGCGCATTCGGCCACAGTGCAGAAGCCTGCGCCGAGCCCCCACTGTGCCACTACTGTGGGGCCCCAAGATCATCTGCCAAATGCGCAGCTCATTATCTACGGAATCGCCGCCGGTACTGCGCCACCTGTGATGGCCTCGGCCACTGCACAGGACAGGCGCAGTGCCCCTTCTATCCTCGCACCCGCCGCCTACAACGCACGACATCAGCCACTGCCGCCACACCTGCAGCCGAAATGGCGAGGCCCACATTGTCATCATCACCACTACACAGACAGAAACCGCCGCCATCATTCAACAAACATCTGCCATCACCAAAACTCCACCGACACCACCAACAGCAGCGCCACCTGACAGCGGCATGAAGGATGCCGTGCAGGACCTCCACTCCAAGGTCCTGCATATCAGCACCCGATTGACTCTCCTGGAAGAAGCGCTGACTGCCATTACCGCCGCCATTATTGAGACCCAGACCGCCACTCCACAAAAACTTCACGTAATTGAGGCCGGACTCCAGGACCTGCAGCAGACCACCGCCGCTACTGCGACTGCGATGAGGTCGTTCGTCGCTAGCTGCACAGCGCGACTCAATGACTCAGCAACACAAACATTCCTCAAAGAAAGCCTTGAACTACTCACCACCACACTGACTGACAGAATACGACCTGACCACATCGACATCTTACACAGTGCTTACCGAAAACTCACCAGGATCGAGCCTACTCTCCAGCAACAATCTACAGCATCAAACAGCTATTCAGACGCAACAACCCAAACCACACCTACACAGCAGACTCAGCTCAACACTGACAACCTTATCATTGACCTACAGCCGGAAACTGTCATACAACCAACTGCTACGGCCGCCAACCAACAGTCTTGGCACAACACCGCGCCTCGGCCTTCCAGCATCTATGTACCCCAACGGGTGCGTGACTCCGCCCACAGAGGCAATACTTATGCCCAACGCTTTATTGAGAGCAACTGAACAAATGATGCAGACACTTCCCCTGCAAACAAATAAAATATTACCTTCTATTCCTTCCTCTCTCCACCTCATGTTCTTTCCCATCTTCACCTCCTACTTCCTAGTGCTATTACTCAGGGCCTTTGGGTCATGGGTAATGCCTTCTTCTACCCGCTACCGGACATCGTCCGGCAGCAACGCAGACTGCCCTTATTAACGGAGGTGCATAAGCGGTACTTAATCACCCCCTCTCCTTTTATTTCCTTCTCCTCAATTTCACCTCAACTCCTTCCTTATCTTCACCAAGCTCTCCCCCTTGAGGAAATAACTCGGGGTCTTTCTCCCTTCTAACTCTCTTTCTGTCTCCCCTTTCCAAACAAAAGAAACAAAATAGCAGATCTTCATTGCGGCAGTTTGTTTCGAGTCGAGTATATTAGCTCCTCTTAGTGAAACTAGCTACCAATAGTCAGAGGAACGTGTTACAGTAATAAAAGTTCTGTCCTTTTTGTCATACTTAGAAGTATTTATCAGATTGGAGACATGGAGAAAGCTACATTCAGCGGAGTATCTGCGAACTCTACTTCTGGCTACAGTTGTTGTATTAGGTGCGGCAAAGGATTTCAAATGAGCTATAACAGAGACGGCATGAAATGAGATGCGGGCAACTCTTCAAATGTAAACATTGCGCTGCAACTTTCAGGAGCGGGTACAATGGAATTCGTTATGAAGAGCATTGCGGAGCAGGCATACCTCTGAAGAAAACAAAAACTGAGCCTACCCGACATTAACTATTGACTACAATGGGAAATGAGTGTGACATGAAAGAGTATGAGACGTCGTTTGAAAGGCGTCTGAAATCTTACTTCATCCGAAGCAATTCGAGCAAGGACATGAAGATTTACCTGCAGGAAGCTAATCAAAGTATTATGCAATCTGACCAAAAAGAGGTCTCCATACATAAAGCTGTAAAGATTAACCTGTTAGTGGAATGCCGATTTGTAAATAATGCTGGAGAAACTACAGACAAGTGCTTCAAAACCAGGAATCATGCATTGTTTCTAGAAACTGATTTGGAGGCCATGCTGGAGACCAAATTGAAGAAACTGGATGCCGAAATGGAGGAATCACAACTTAAAGGAAGCAATTGGGCTCTGCTTGCTGTGGAGGGATTACGCCTTCGAATTAACAAGTACAACCCCCTTCGTGGCAGCAGTTATATTCCTCTACCTGCATCTATAGAAGCAAAGAAAGCGTGTGTCAACCCTCAGAACCATCGTGATGAGAGGTGCTCTTTATACGCTATTCCTTCACAATACATTGAAAATGATCCTCAACGTGTTAACAAAAATAAGAAACTCGAGGGAAAATATGACTTCTCATACATCACGTTTCCTACACCATTGTCTGAAATCCCGACATTTGATAAGAAAAATAATATATCTCTCAACGTGTTTGGACTGGATGAAAAGAAAGTAGTGTTTCCAATAAAGGTCGTAGAGGAAGAACTACCTGATCATAGGGACCTCCTTCTTCTGAGTGATGGAAATGATACTATCACTATATATATCAAGAACTTTGAGAAGCTTCTTCAAAAACAAAAAACAAAACAACGGACCATAAGCACTGCTTCACCCATTTTGATGGCCGATATGGAGGAAGTGGAGTGCAAAAATTGGAGGAACATGCTACTATCTGCAGGCAATATGCTGTCGCTAGGATAGTTATGCCCACAAAGGAAACCTCTATCGTTCAGTTTAAAAATGTGGAAAGGATGCTAAAACTCCCGTATTTCATCTACGGGGATTTTGAGAGTATACTTAGTCCGTATTACTCATACGAGTCTAACCCGGAAGCTTCCTACACAACACCCTATCAGAAGCATTCCCCCAACGTCGTCTGTTGAACAGCTACAGACTGATCTTCCTACTGTCCCTTATGTATACAGAGGATGTGGTGCTGCTGAAAGGTTTATGGACTATGTAATGTCTCTTGCGAATAAGATTAGCAGCATATACAAAACTGCCAAACCACTAAAGCTATCGGATCTACTACAGGAGGATTTCGAACCTTCTACCGAATGCTACTTGAGTAATAAAAAATTCACTGAAGAAAACTGGAAAGTTAGGAATAATGACCATTTGACTGGTGAATATCGTGCATGTCTTCATAATGAGTGTAATCTAGCCTACATAACACCGAAATATCCTTAGCATGGCTTCTTTTGGAAGTAAGTAAAGCCGTTGGTCCCGAGTCGTAGATTTACGGCACGTAAAAGAATCTCAAGCCTGATAGAGAGGCCTCTGAGCAAAATTAAGTGGCCGTTATTTAGAACGGGACGCTGAGAGCCACAGAAGTTAAAGTGCGTCCATATATAACACGACATTTACATTTTACAGAAATATGTTCATGTCTTCATGTTCAACTTAAGCGGATATGATTCTCATGTCATCGTTAAACAGTTAGGCTGTACAAGTGAAAGAGTGGAGGTGCTTCCCTGCTCAGAAGAAAAGCATATTTCATTCGCGAAGCATGTTCGAGATATTAAGCTTCGGTTTGTGGATACGCTTCCTCAGTTCAAGTTTGGATAAACTAACAAAAACCCTAATATCGTTTCCTAAGACATGCACATACTTTGGAGAAGAGAAAGTTAGTTTGGTGACACCCAAAGGAGTATTTCCCTATGATTACATAATATATTAGTATGTTTTAAAATAAATATGGTTACCTCCAAAGGAAGCGTTCTATAATAGACTAAATGAAGAGGAAATCAATGATCAAGACTACGAACATGCCAAAAATGTATGGTAGCAGTTTATAATCCGAAATTTGGGAGAATACAGTGATCTCCACTTAACCTCAGATGTTCAGCTACTCGGAGATGTTTTTGAAGCCTTCAGAGAGCAAACTTTGAATACTCATAAAGTTGATCCTGCAGATTACTTTACATCTCCGGGGCTTACCTGAGATGTTATGCTGTTGTATACCGGGATTGAGCTAGAATTGTTAGTGGATTATGAGCAGCTTCATGGTGGAATCTGGCATAAGGGGAGGATTATGTCAGGTGTCTCACCGTTATGCCCATGCTAACAACAGCCTCATGGAGGAGTTTGATCCCAATAAACCAACTCAATTTATTACATACGAAGACGCGAATAACCAATATGGATGTGCTAAGCAGCATCCTCTGCCTTATGGAGAGTGGGTTTCTCCTGATCGTATTAATACAGAAACATTAAATGAACATGAAGCTCTTGGATACATGTTCGAAGTTGATGTGGATTACCCTAGTGAGCTTCATGATCTTCATAATAATTTGCTCTTCTTGCCTGAGTGTCCGAAACCAAAGAATTCAAGTGTAAAGAAGCTAATTGCGCACCTGGAAGCAGGAACACGGATGTTGTCCATTACATGACGTTAAAACAGGCACTCTCACATGGACTACGACCATCAAAAGTCCATCGTATGCTACAATTTCAACAATCGTGTTGGTAAAAACATTCCATAGCGTTTAATAATAAGCTGCGGTAACAGGCTAGAAATGACTTTGAAAAGGATCAGTACAAAGTTTTCAAGAACGCCATGTTTGAAAAAAACATGGAGAATATACAAAATCATATGGATATACGCCTTGTCACAGACGAGAAAACATTGGAAAAGCTGACTGATAAGCCGACATTCATTGATAGAAGTATATATGGACTTAACCTTGCATCTGTGCATATGGCATCGCGACAGATTATATTCAACAAGCCAATATTGCCGTATTATTGGGTTGAAAACCTGAAGCTTATATATATGGATATGGACTCCTTCATTCATCGAGTCACAACAGCTGACATATGTCAGGACAAAATGCAATTTCTTGAACATTTAGATACATCTGATTACGCTGCAAGCCACATGTGCTACTCCACACAGAACAAAAATGTGCAGGGAAAGCTTAAAGATGAAGCTAACGGAAAAATTGTTCAACGTATTGTTGGACTGAGACCTAAGATGTATGCTCTCGATATTGATGGAGGAATGATTAAAAAGATTAAAGGTATAAAACGAAGCCCTTTTAAGCAGTACATCACATTCTACAGTTATGTAGATTGTCTTAAAGGCAACGAAATATTAAGAACTCCTATGAATTTGGTCATTTCACAACAGCATAATATTTCGTCTGTAAAGGTCAACAAAATCGCTCTATCGCCTCATGATGATAAAACAGTGATTGCTGATATCGGAATATCAACCTATGCTTATGGGCATTACAAAGATGTGAGAATACTACATACATTGCTCATCGTCGGTAGTGTGGTAGCAAAAAATTGAAGCTTAGACGCCGAACACTTCCATGCATCTAGCAAAGGCTTACGAAGAAAGAAGAATAAGACGAATAAGAATGAGAGGTGGAGGAAACTCTGCCAATAGAACAAATTTCTAATGCTGGTTTCAAGCCCAGATAAAAGAGGAGAGACTCCTAACCTCACACTCTGGACATCTGTGTATAAAAACTAAAAGCTGAAAAGACTAGCCAGAAATTAGAAAATATGTCTAACGCTTCAACAGAAACAACTACAAGAAAATAGGGCGGGATCATTATTCTACCGAAAACACACCTTGATTAGAAGAAAACAGGCCGTAAAACAACAAAAGACGAAGAATTGTGAGGTTCACAAAACAAAAAGCATCTCGACAACAAAGCCTTAGACCCTTCTTCTAGTGTCAGCCTCAAAAAGAAAGACATCATACATAAAGACAAATAAAGAGATGGAGAAACGAAAAGTTAAATTATGTTAGATTTAAAAAATAAGAAAGAATGTAACCATGTAAACATATACCCTTAATCCACAAGTTAGCACCTGCATAAAGGATATAAAGGACTGCAAAATACTGAAACAGAATACAGAAATGATCATTAAGGATGCAAACTATTGCAGAATATGACGAAACAGTAAGAACACTGGATAGGCTATAAAAGCGATCAAACTGACCAGGAAAATGCCATAAAACGTAACAAATAGTGCGAAAAAGCTTCAGAAACACTGAAACTATGACATCAATTACTGCAAAAAATAAATATAATTGTGTAGAAACGATATAAACTAATACTAAATGCGACAAATTACTATCAAACGTAAGAAAAAAGACTACAAGATATTATGGCGCCTCAAATACGGTTAAAGTACTCCTAAAAGTACGCAAAAATGTCGTCAGAACACCTTCGTAGCTGGCATAAAGTTCTTAAAGACTTTCCAAATATACATTCAAAGCGGGTAGAAATAGTTATTGCTTGAGGGTTTATTACTACTCTATACTTCTGAATACTTTAAAAGTCGGAAATTATCTGTAAGGAAGCACAAAGTACTACAAAACACAGCAAAATGCTCTGAAATGTATTCAGAATGTGCTAAAATATCTACAAAAGCGCTAAAACATTAGAAAACACAGCAAAATACTGTAAAATATTAGCAAGACGCTAGAAAATGTGAAAAAAACTTTTTTTTTTTTTTTGGAGTCTTATATACCAATAAAACTGTTCGGGATGTATGGAAAAGATCTAAAATGTCAAATCACTACACGGTCTTACACTCCTAAACACTCTCCCCAAATGGCATGGCATGACGTTAAAAAGTATGTTAATCAACACTGACAACCTAATCAACATTAAAACCCTGAAACATGTATGAGAAAGCTCTACAATCATTGAAACATACCCATAAAATGGCATGAAAGCAGTTGAAAAGAGCGAGAAAAAAATGTCTGTTGAGTACCTGAATCTAGCCGTTCTAGAGTTCTAAACATCCTTCAAATGCCATGGAATGTCATTAAAAGCATTCGAAACAGCTGTGTTGACGCTGAAAATCCTGGAAAGGGCTTATAAATGTTCCGTACACATTCAAGAAGCAGAGCAAAACGCTGCAAAATAATAGAAAAAGGTCTTCAGACAGCACTCCCGCAGTACAAACAATCGATAAAACATGTATCAATTCTTATAACAACCATAAAAAGAAGTTAAAATATTGTCATAGAAGATATGAAGATATTTAAATTAAATATTGTGAAACTGCGTGATATAGAGGGAAATAAATATGGAGTCAGCGCTTGAGATAACATTAGCTTTACTGATTGCCAAGAAGACAACGAGAACTATTTTACTGACCCAAAGGAAGAAGAAACAATGCATTACTGTGAATTAGCTAGTTGAACAAGATTTTTAGAAAAAGTTAAGCAATGTCACAACAGAACCAAGGAAATGGGCCAACAACTGTTAAGAGATTCTGCAAGAATATGGAGACGTCTTCAGCGAAAAGCCTAGAAAGTGTACTACCTACACTCACAAATTTGAGGTAGAGGAAAGTATCAAACCCTACAGTCATAAATGCCGTGCGATTCCGGATTCGATTAAGAAAGAAGCAGAAATGGTCATAAAAGAAATGCTTGAGAATGACATAATCCAAGTAGCTAAGTATGTAAATGCATTATGTTGGGTTCACAAAGCACAAAATAAGCTACGCATGACGTTAGATGCAAGAAAAGATAATGCATACACCAAGCCAAATCACTTTTGTTCGCCTGGTGCAAACCAACTTTTGATCCGACTGCAAAAAGAGAAAACAGTTTAGTACGATTGACTTAAATTCTTATTTTTGGCAAATGCCACATCACAAAGATATAAGAAAGTATACTCGATTTTTACGTATACTCGCCTTTTGTGGCATAGGAACCACTCAAGTTGGCTAAACCACTGTTAGACCATAGAAGACATAATTAATTACACCATAAAACCCACAACATCATTTACTTCTGCGCAACTCAGGCTCAGTGTAAACCCTAAACAAATATTTAAAACTTTACTTACGCTATACTCTACGACGCAGAGTTATCAGAAATAGATAAATGTAGGATTGCCCTTGACAAGATAAAGAAGAAAGCACAATACAGGAAGTCAAAAGCAATAAGAAGAAAGAAGAAATGGGAACCAGAGGTCGGATATAAAGTACTCCTCAGAAAGAGATACCACTCGGATGAAGCCAAGAAAAGAACACACAACATTGAATTACTGCACTTAGGCCTGTATGTTATTTCAAGAAAATCTTTGGGAAAACACCATAAGCAAAATCTCAGAACTTTCAAAGAGCTTCCGCTAGAAGAAATCTATACAGCACCTTACACAACCACATAAACACCTATAAACAAAACACAGATACAGTTTATGTAAATAATATCATAAATTCATGGCGATGAGTTCCTTTCACTAGAATGTTTATATTGATTGAGCTATAAATTTGTTAAATGTAAGGTTATATCATAAATGTTACCTAACCTAAACAGAAAAGTCACTTAAAACAAATAATGTTAATGAAGCAATGTATACTTCGTGGGAGATGTTCATTCCCTCACATTTTTATTGTAACCGTTAATTGTTGAAGTCATTGTATTACTAAATGTATAACATAAGTATTTTTGGTATTATTATTATTATTAGTATTATTATTAAATATCCATGCTTACATAACAGATGTGAAGAAATGAGAGGACACTTTGAGGCAGAATTTAAGCTTGAAGCAATCTAGGAAACTAAAAATAAAACTAAACTGCCCTAAACAGTTTTAAAAATGTAAAGTAACATAGTTTGGCACGTAAAAGCCAAAGAAATGTGCGTGAAGAAATTGCATCGTGATGTTGTCGCTTCGCGTTACGCACGAAAACTACTTAAAATGGCGTGTTTAACGAAAGTAGCATAGCCAAGGATATGTAATACATATAACTCGTCATTATTTTGTTTAAAATAGCTAAGAACTCGTATTTATGAAAGATTATGAAGCAAATAAAACCTAAATAAACATATAATATGGGAAGAGGAGAAAAGGAAAATAACAGAGATTACGATGTACCGGATGCTATAATTTGTTTAAGAATTAACAAAGGAGAAGCACAAAACTTAACAAATAACTAATTTAGAAAAGTTCATGATTATGTTAACATTATGTAAATTATTATAGTTTTATTAATTTTAATTACTGGAAGCATATAAAATGTATATTGTACATGTATTTCACGAAAAGTGGGAATAAAGAAATCTGTTGTCCCCATGGTGATATGCAGACTGGAATGCTTAAAACAATGATCTTCAACTTTATTATAGAAGTGAGAATGTTATAAAGCTCCGGTACATATTCTCTGATTAGTGAAGACGTAGACACAGAGGCTATAAGTACATCTCGGAAATCGAGAATAATATTATAGTAATTGTACATAAAATCATGTATTATATTAAATATCATCAATAATTTATGTAAGTACATACCATAAAACAGATACTGGGCACAATTTCTGTAAAAGGAATCAGTTTATGTCACGTATCTTGGTATGACGCGTTATAATAACAATTTCCACGAATAAAAGTTTTAACTACCAAATTACTTTTATATTCATTCTCACCTGAAAGATCCTACAAACCAAGCATAGGGATTGAGATTCTTATACTCACCCACAATACATCTAACAATTACTTGAAGTGAGCCCGGGTTATAAAAAACAAACAACTTCACCACAGAGAAGAAGCTTAAAACCGTCCCAACAATTGGTTCAGCGCTAAACAGCAATTCCAGTTCCGGCAACTGTAAGCGTGACCAACGTTGCAGATCCAGCGGCAAATTCAAACTTATAAAAGATGTCTCACCATAGCTACTTCACCGAGGGACCACGACGAGAAACAGTGGAGTTCCAGAGACGTACAGAAGCCCAACTAACTCCGAGACTGCAAGCTCTACTGACAGCGAACGTGAGGATCTGAAACCGGAGGTTCCGCACCAACTATCTATATGTTGTTGGTTTAGCTCTATTTTAAGGCATGCTGCAGTTTCTGAGGAGGGTATGTATAAAACATTTGCACTTCTGAATCAACATCAATCCTGAGCAGACGTTGCAACAGAAAGGCAAATAATATAAAGTTCCTCTGTGCAGCAATATATTGCAGACCTACAACACATTGTTTATTGACGTGTCAAAAAAATTTAAATCAGGAATAAAAGAATATTTCGATTGGTAAAATATCAAGAATACATCGGAGAAGTTTAATACATATTGTTGGGAGGTTTATTGTAATATAAGTAAATACGATTTAACATCTTCCTTGTTTTGATGCTAAATTTCTTTTTAATGTCAAGTAGTTGTAAATAAACAGTTACCACACACCACAGTTACACTTTAACAATTTGATTTAACATTTCAGATGACGCTTAGCTATATATATATATATATATATATATATATATATATATAATAATAATAATAATAATAATAATAATAATAATAATAATAATAATAATAATAAAATGAATACAATATTACCCCCGAAATAATGGACCTCTTCTCGTGCTAAATTAAGGTCTGATAAAAAAAGCAACACTTCTTTTCGTTGTATATAAAGCAATGGGCGGTTTTTGTTATCATAAGTATGATTGCAATCATCTTCATGTAACAAACCAAACCACATCTGATTTGTTTATTTTTATATTATCCTGACACCATAATTAAAACGGGTTTGGAGCTTGTTAGTATTACATTTTCGTCTCATTGCGTCACCCGTTAGCCATGTGTTCTATGTATAGGTACTAGAAATACTAGGCAAAACTCCCCCTATGCTCCGAGTATTGCGTGTTGCGGGTAAGCCACGAATCACGCTTTTTTAGCGCACAACCTAGCTGACTTTCACTATCTTAGAGCAGACGTGCCGACATCTCTATCAGAACCAGCGTTGATGTTTAAAGTATTATCCCTGGGTCGCTCCCAAAAGTGCAACTGAGCTATATGGAGGATACTAGAGGGAGCTGCTATCTAATAACGTATTATGTTCGTCGTCCCTCTGTTTTTCCCCGTTTTTGAGGTTGCTGTGATTTTATTTGATTTCAATAGCATGTTTTGATATTTCCGAGATAAATTAATTTAGCCTGCCCCTTCCTTTCCTGGAGTTAGTACCTATTTAGTATTCAGCGAACCAAACTAGAGTCTGTAAGATATAGCTTGTCAGGTACAAAAAGAAAAAGGCACAGAATCTTCTCTCATGTTGTCTCTCTCTTTAGAACGACGGGAACTTGGGGCTCTCCAAGAATTTAGAGAGAGCAGTTAGAGTTCTCCAAGCCAAGGACAGAGTCAAACCTGGGGCCGCGCCATGGCCGAGTGGTCAGACCATTCGCCTCTCACCTAGACGGCCCGAGTTTGATCCCAAAGAACAGCATGTGAGATTTGTGGCGGGTTTTCTCCGGGTTCTCCGGTTTCCCCCGCCATCACATTCCACCGGGGCTCCATCTTTATGTATTATCAGTGTCATCGCCTGCGGTGCCATTGTAGTAAAAGCGGGCATTAAACACTACCAAAAAAAAAAAAAAAAAAAAAGAGTAAAACCTGACAAGTTAAGTTTCACACACTCTAGTTTGCTCCGCTGTAACGTGTGATGCTCACATTCAAGGGCCTGAGGTTAGATTTCCGTTAACCACCAATCATGTTCTTACATTTTTGTGATTGTTTCTCATCATTAAATGAATGCTGGTTCTCCAGAATTTCCGTTTTAATATTTCCTTCTAATGTTTCAAACGTGTTTCTAAATTTATGCAAATATGCTTCTAGGTTTCGTGTGATGCCGGACTGATGGTAGGAATGCTTATTCATAGGAAAAGAGTAGTTCCCGCTGTAGTGAAGGCCTGACCAAACCTGGGTTGGTCCCGAACCGAGGCAGAAGTGAAAATGGAAAGAAATGGTATACGAACGGTCCCGTGCCAAAGCGCTATTTTGGCAGATAGGAGACACCTTGTCATTTATTAGAGCAAAAAGGATATATATGTAGTAACGCTCACATAAATAAGGTGATGCCCATATTTATTGGTAAAATTAGATACATTATATGAACTCAAAATGTGGATACAAATAAAGACTGTAATTCAGTGCTGCAACAATGACATAACCAACTTACAACACCATGTTTTGCATTCTTTCTCCTTTTATAGCTATAAAATGACATCACAGAACTTTCCGGAAGCATTAGGAAGCCGAAGCGTCTGGATCAATCCAGTGTCGGTCTCCAAAGTCTCCGACTACCTGCGCGCTACACTTCCTGTATCGTTATGCATTCCAAAGTATTCAACTGCGCCGACGCACATACCAAGGTGAACATGAGAGCGGCACCACACGGATAGAAGTCTCACACTCTTCCCTCCTCAGGACGGGTCGTCCCGGCCAGCACCACCTCAGCGGGATAGATGATACTCACAGTTTCTTCCCTCGGAGTAGTCTCTGAATGCGTTAGACAACATCATTTACCCTCCTCACCACAAAGTATGGCCGTTGCCATGTTTGCTGAAGCATGGTGCAGCGTTCCGTGGTCCGGATAGGGCGATGTAGCCACATCAAATTATTTTGCTGCAAACCTCGGTTTTTGGCCTGCCGGTCGTAATGGGTCTTCATCCGATCGCTTGCCACCTGGATGTTTTGAGGAGTAATTTCATGGATGTCACGAAGCTAGTCTAAGACATGTTCTTCGTAGTCGACTGCTGGTTACTCTGACCCAGAAGGACTCTCCAATATCAGGTGACATGGTAGACGCAGCTATCTGCCTAAAACCAAACTAACCGGTGTTAACACGGTGGTTTCATGTGTTGAAGAACGGTAGTAAAAAAAAATCGCACTCTGACATCGCAGTCTCTCTGGCGATTGTAAACAACCTTACTCAAATGTTCTTTTAGAGTCTTGATATCCACGCAGCCATCCCGACTCACCTTGGGTGAAAAGATGTGCTCGTCTTGTGCACTCCAAGTCGCTGAAATGACATAGCGGTGGCACACCCCTTCTCTTCACTTTAGTGCAGTGGTCGCACTCCTCTGGACAGGGTCTTCTGGACATTGAATCCGCATTGGAGTGGCTACTACCTTTCCCATGTATTGATGTAAGGTTGTACTCTTGCATCTGAGGACCCAACGGGCCGTCCGTCCCTCCAGGTACTTGAAACTTAACAGCCAGGTGAAGGCGGATTGCTGAGTCCTCAGGTGGAATAAATGACCATCAGGTACTTCTGAGAGAGCTCCAACGCCTCCAGTACTGCCAAAAGGTCTAACCAGTTAACAGGGTAATTTTTTTCTTACACTGGCTGGAGTATAATCCGGGCTTGTGGGCCGTGGCCTACTGGGCTACTCCTACTTCTTCCCAGACGTTTCGTCTGCGACTACGGCAGATATCTTCGCTGGCAGCGGCGAGGTCGAAGATGTCTGCCGTAGTCGCAGACGAAACATCTGGGAAGAAGAAGGAGGAGCCCAGTAGACCACGGCCGACAAGCCCAGATTATACTCCAGCCAGTATTGACACCGGCCGTGAAAGCCTTAGAATTTCCATGAATTCTTTTCTTATTATAATAGTGTCTCTTATTGTAGTAGACAGTTACCCCTCTCGGCCTTCCTGGACCTGGGATAGAACACAGCCAATGCTGGTGTCGCTGGCAGCGGTGTCCATAATAAAGTCGCTACCAGGATTTCGAAATCCCAAAATAGAATCACTGCAGAGCACTGACTTTAGCGCCTGGAAGACGCTCTCTCGTCCTTCTGACCACATGTAGGGCTGGTGTTCTTCCGTCAAATAGGTTAGAGGTTTCACGATGTTGGAGAAACCTACGTCGAATGGTTCGTGTGTATTAGACAAAATGTATTCCTGAGGTCAACGAAAGTAGTACCAGTTGAGGCATGATAGCTAGGAGATGTGCTGTCTTTCACAAAAGTAAGTGCACAACTTCTGTTTGACCGCGCCAAATTTCACCTAATTCACCTATGAATGAAAAGTATCGAATGCCCTTTTTCAAAGAACATGGCAGCTATCTACTTACCTGGCAGTTCTGAAAAGTAATATTTCAGCAAACATTGTAAGCTAAGGGAAAAATATTGAAAATTCAACTTTCAATACATCTGTACAAAACATATTCTTATTGTGTTTCGATTAAACAGTAAACCAGAAGCAAAAAATACTCAAATGCTAAGTGTTTTGCTTGAAAACGTTGGCTTAATTAGCTGTGAATTACATGCTTGTACTTAGGAAAGCTGAATTAGTTAAAGCGTCTTACTGCTGAAAAATAGAGGTGCCGGAACTTGGACCACACGCCATGTCACACCTGCTTCTTTTGCTTTCTTTAATTTTTAAGGAAACATTGTAATTTTAATACGATTTTTTTGTTTCCTTGTTTTTTGCTTGTTTTGTTGTAAGTCCTATAGTTCTCTCTAATTTTTGTTCACTGGAAACAAGAAATGGCAATAATTAAGTTATATTGATCATACACTGACTTTCAGAGTTTCTTTTCAAGAAGAATCGGATTTGAAAAGTTTATTTTAATTACCATTTTAGCGTTTAAGGGTGCTTTTAGTTTAAGTACTCCATTTTTTTCTGGTACACTAAGCAAAGTCGATATCACTGTAGAGAGTTGTGTTTCATTAACGTTATGTAAATAAGGATCTCAATATTGGCTTTGATTTCATTTACACTTTAATTATTCCGAATATTCAACTAAGGCTTAAGAGCACAACAGTTTAGAAAGTTTATTTCATTACAATTTATGAAAGTTAAAGTATTCTGTGTTTTCAGAGGTGCTAAACCATTTTTCATATGATCCCTTAAACTTTTGGCTAGCCTATTTATAGTCAGCTATGGGAATAACGTATGTTACCTTGTTGGTATAATGATCATTAACTTTATCACTCCTATTTGTAAAACAAAGTTTCGGGCCTAATCCCCCCTTAACTAGATACAATAATAGCAATGATTCTGTTATTTTTAAAAATATTCTGACAATATGACGACTGATTTATGAGTGCTCGAAATAAATAAATTGAGGCGTGGTGGAAACCATAAGAAAGCAAGATTACTCATTCATTGCAAGCAATATTAAATTTTGACATCTAGTTGGCAACGAATCACTATGCTGCTAGGTCAAATGGAGCGCTTTTATGAAGATAATACTATTAAACTATAAATACTTATGAAATATACTATATTTGAAGTCTATTCCATTAGTAGTGCTTCTAAATCAGTCTGTATCACTATTAAATACTCCGCCATGTTTGAACATGAATCTAAAGCCTTTTAAGCGTTTCATTTCTATTTGTTTGTCGTTAATAAGAAATCTTAAGGAACTTGTACCCCACGCTAAACAATGCGATAATCGTGACTGTTCTAATTATCCCTCCTAAATAAATGTAAACGAATATCAAGAAGAAACGCATGTTATTGAAACCATTGTCAGGTACTGTGGTCTTTCCCCCTTGCGATAAAACGTATTGCCATGTTATCATATGGAAAGTAGCCAGCTGAGAAGTATCCTAGATCGTTGCGCTGCCAACCGCAGAATTCAAAGGTGCCAGCTGCTACTGGTTCCATTTTTGCCTGCCGCATATTTACTTTCTGAAATAACACAAATAAATGTCTTTTATTCATTAAGATTATCTATTATTATCAAGAATGAAGAATTAGGACAAAGGTACATTGGGCGTGGTTACTTTATGTTCAAGTTATCTGCAACCGTATTGTGCTAATTAATACAACTTTTCAACAACACATTTATATGGCCAGTAATATTTTATACTATTATATGTTTTCCTATGACATGTAAATTCATTGCTATCGATGCAATGAGCTCTCCTCTCGTAATCAGTTTATCTGCATCGCATTGCTGTATAATTAATTATAAGCAATATACTCATTGTGAGATCGTTCAGAATTTGTTAAGTAATTACTTTCATTCAAGGTGCCTGAAACATTTTAATTTCCCTTCTAACATGAAGGTATAGTGCTTCCTTATATCCATTGTAAGCTAATATAAACATTAACAGTGCCTGTCCTTGGTAATAATATTCGACATTTATGGAGGAAAATATCTTTTAATGTGGGTTTTATAGGAAAATATTGTTATTTTTGGGATTAATTATTGTATAATTGAGGTAGGCATCCTTCGCTCTTTTATTTTCGGCATTTGCAGTTAATATTTAATAAACCATTCAGTTGTAACATTTAAATGGTATTTCATTTGTAATACAACAGGAACCATTATAACGCTATGCGAAATAAAAATAGGGATGTAATTTGCTGATTTATAAGCGGAGGTTTATCAGAAGGAGGTTTCATTAATCTGTCAAATTTTATATTTGGCACGAGCCATATAAATAACAATATTTCCTTAAAAGGAGGGGGGGGGGGGAACAAGCACTTGTTACTGGGGTTCGATCAAGTTCCCAGTTCTGACACCTATTGATCAACAATAAGAAGCTCTAATGAATTCTGCTTTCCTCAGTACAGGCACGTACTGTTGCTGATTAAGCATACGTTTGTAAGCAAAGCACCCAACACCACTGGAGTCGTTTTCCCTTCTGGTTTACTGTTTAATCGAAACACAACTACAACACTTTTTCTACAGGTGCATTGAAATCGAATGTTTAATTGTTCCCGTTAGTTTACAACGTTTGCTTAACTGCTGCCGTTCAAAGCTGCGAATGAGCGGTTGGCTGATATCCTCTCTGAACAGCATTTGACAATTTGCAGTCTCACGCCGCAGGAATGCGAGAGAATTAGACCCCTCGCGCGGCCAGACAGAACTTGGGTATTACTTTTGTGCAGATATCCAACTTTGTTACACTTGTTACGCTTTCTAACGTTTATTATGTGTCAAAAATATTAAACAATTTTCTTAATATAGAGAAGCAATCATTACTTAGCTTGTTACTTTCTCTAAAGTTTATTATGTGTGAAGAAATTTCAAAAAAAACTTTAAAATGTACTAGGGTCGGCTGATAATTCCCGGGCCTCTCAATGAAAACAGAATTTACTTTTTTTACTTTATTTCTCAATATAATCTCCAGAAAGGTTAATACATTTGTCATATTGGTGTTCTAATTTAATTAAACCATCTCTGTAGTGAGATTTATCAAGGCCCTCAAAATAGCTGTGTACCACATCAATGTACTCTGGTTGCTGTGAAAACTTTGTCCGCCAAGAAATTGTTTGAGGTTCGAACAGGTAGTAGTCACTGGGTGCTAGATCTGGTGAATAGGGTGGATGTTCAAGCAATTCTAACTTTAGTTCCCACTTTTTTCTCATTGCAATAACTGAACAATGGGCCGGAGCGCCGGAGCATTGTCGTGAGAAACAATTTTTTCCCCCATAAAAGGCCTTGTTCCTTTCACCTCATCAGTCATAAGTTGCAGTAAGCTTACGTAGTAGTCACAAGTGATACTTTTACCATTTTCCAAGTACTCAATAAAAATAATTCCCTATGCATCCCAGAAAGCACTCGCCATAGACTTGTTAGCCGACAAAATTGACTTTGCCTTATTTGGAGTTGGTTCACCTTGTGCAATCCACTGTTTTGACTGTGATTTCTTTTAGGGGTGTAGTGATGTATCTCCAAGTTTCATCCTATGGTGAAAAGCCGTCTCAAAATTTCACTGTTTTTTTTTTGTGTTTTTTTTTTTACGGCAGAGCCTCACATTCTTAATAGCAACAGTTTTTCTTAGCAACTTTTGATCAGGTGTCAACAAACGCGGCACCCATCTTGCACAGATCTTGTGAAAGACCATTTACCTGCACGTTCTTTTGATATGTTTACAGCCTCTGCTGTCTCAAACAACTTTAATCTGCGGTCTTCCAGTACTAAACGATGAATTTTTTCAATGATCTCTGGAGTTGTCACTTCTACAGGGCGTCCAGAACGAGGCTCATCACTAGTGCTCATAGGTCCCATTTTAAATTCTGCAACCCACCTTTTAATCATTGAATATGAAGGGGCAGAGACTTGCAATGTACAGTCCATTTCCTCCTTGACTTCCTTAGGTGTTAAGCCTTTCAAATGGAAGTATTTAATCACTGCTCGTTTTACCAAATCCTCCATTTTCGTGATAACTCTAAAGTTGTCTTGTTTAAAATGATGTCATTCGAAAACTAAACAAGCTATTGGCCTGTAACTATGGATACAAACTAATCTTGAGTTTAGTTATATGATGCTACTGCCTAACTGTCCTAGTAGCGCCATATCTGTGTGAAGCCCGGGATTTATTAGCCGACCCTCGTATAAAGTAAAATCAACTGTAAATAAGTTACACAGGAAGGCAAGGACAATTCTGAAAGACACTTAACTTGAGGTTATAATAAATTGCATAACAGTAATGTGCTATTAGTATGTTACTTAGAGTTTCCTTCATTTTAGACTTTTAATTGTATAATTACCATCCACATCTCATTGACTGATAGCATAAGTGTCAAGGTTCAGAATTATTTAATTTAAATTCCGCAGTTGTTAGTAGCTGCACTAAATTAATGAATTGAAGCACAAGAACAGTACAACAATACAATGTTGGATAGATACGAGGCATGTCGGGAAAGTAAGTACAGGTTTGGAAGAAAGGCATAAAATACTTCTTTTCACATTTATTTGGGTATGGGAAAGCATTACTTAACCTATTTTTGATATAGCTGTCACCACTGTTTAGGTATTTATCAAGCAGAGAATCAACACTTGTATGCCCTATTCAAACAAAGTACCACCAGTTAAGACAACCATTGCTGAATAGTGTGTTTTGTGGAAATACATCACAGAGGATTCTCATTGTAAACCATCTGTTTCCTGGTCCTGTGTCGTAGATTTACGGCACGTAAAAGAACCTCAAGCCTGATAGAGAGGCCTCTGAGCAAAATTAAGCGGTATTTCACGCTCAGAATAGAATGGGACACTGAGAGCCACAGCAGTTAAAGAGTGTCCATAAATAAAACGTCATTTCATTGTATTTCAACCGTCTGACTTCACGAATTACCTCAATCATATCTTCAACAAAACCACCAGTGACAACAGAAGGCCGACCACTCCGTGTTTCGTCATGAACGTTGGATCGCCCATCATAGAATTACCTAACCTACTTTCTCGTCATTGCATCTGTCATTACATATTCACCTTAAATGTCTACAAGTTCACGATGTTTATCAGCAGGCTTAACATTCTTTACGGTCGAAAACCGTATTCCGCGACGCATTTCACAGTCGGCGGGGTCACAAATTGTTTTAAATACTTTGAAGGACTACTAACAAATGTAAACACAATATGCTTTGACTATAGTGGCGTCAGACAATGAACCAGAGAGATGAGTGCGCAAGCGTGGAACTGCGATACTAGCGTTGCGATGGCGATACAACGAAACGGTACATTTTCCGAACATGCCTCGTGTAATCACACTGAGAAATACAATGCCATACCCGAATAAAATCACAAGACTGCCGATTTCCGTCGTATTGCTGTATCCAAGTGACTAACCATAGCAACATGCCCTTAAAGTGCAAAAGTATTCAACTGGCTCATATACTTTTCAGTAAGCCAAACGGTGTTTTCAGATTATTTTTGAGACTGTATGCTACAATGGTAACTCAAAGTCAAGCAGACATTCCATTATCTGGCTTGTAAAATTCTGTAGCTCACTATTCATTGCTCCTCTGTGTTCCTCACTCTTTTTCTACTACGTTAAATAAAGTTTACTTTCCTGTAAGTTGTGATTTAAGTGTCAGTGAAAATGCTTCTTGCTCCCTGTTTTTCGAATCATCTATTATGCAAACTACCGACAACTTCAAAACATATTCTTGCCTATAAAAAACCTCTTAGTCCTCAAACTTATTAATATTGTGCTGGTAGCGGCGTGATTGCAGGAAGCATATTTACTGAGAAGTTACGCTCAGAAATGAGGTTCCTTTATCGATAAAACAACTGCCTGAAGAACTCAGGGTACTTTTGGAGACATCATAAGTCGAGGCCTTTTTGCTGTATTGGCCCATATCCTCCTCCTGCTTGAGAACTGGCTCAGTGGTTCGTTGAAGAAATGGAGCATTTCAGTAGCAGCACACCGTTTGCTAGTCATCTCTATACATTCTCAACTGCTATTTGCCTCACACATTCCCCGTTATCGCACAATTGGCATTTGGAGGACTGGGAACCTCATTATGGAAACCGAAAGTACTGTGAACAGAAAGTAGTATTTAGTATTGAGGCGTTTGCAGTGGATTGGAAATCATGTATTGTAAAGAGCAACGAAAAAAATATGATCCAAAGATCTCATTAACTGATGCAACAATAGTTCCTAATATTTCTTCATTAATTTTCACTAGAAGTGCGAATTAAAACATAATTTTGTTTAATAAGATAAGAATTAAAATATGTATTTAATAAGATATTTAATAAGATATTTCCATTAAATTCAGGGAAGGTCATACTGATGATTTTTATAGAGAATGTTACCAGACACTTCAGAAATGTAAGCTGGAAATATATTGTTACATATAAGTTTATGATACAAGTATAGACTAGAGGTGGTGCTGTGGCCGACTGGTTAGACAACTCGCCTCTCACCTAGGTGTTCCGGGTTCAAATCCAGGGACTTTTGTAGTGGTAAACGCCAGCTTTTACTGTTATGGCACCGCAAGTGATGATACATGAAATGAGGATGGGGTACCGGTAGAATGTGATGGCGGGGTATACCAGAAAACCCGGAGAAAGCCCATCCCTGCGCCGCTTTGTTCACCGTGAATCTCACATGCGGTCACTTGAATTCGAACCCGGGCCATCCAGGTGAGAGGGGAGTGGTCTAACTACTGGGCCACGGTACGACTCGTGCATCGGGCTGATCACCCATCCCGGCTTTTCTCTAATCCATGCGTGTGGCCACAGGCGCTGGCTTGTAAGTTGTGGGGGCTGCAAGTCCCACATATGAGGAGAGTAAATAGAAGGGGAAAGAAAGAAAGAAATGGAACAGGTTATATTAGTAAATAATTTTTCTATGGCTAGTAGCATATATGGCTTCGGTTCTTTGTAGTAAATGTTTAATAGCAACATGTGATTCACCAGCTACAATAACATCAGAAATGTGTTATTATTTAGCTCAAAACTGGAGTTGCTAAGTACAAACTCTTATCAAAGGGAGCAGTCTCATACTTGGGAATAGTTTAAGAGTATATTTAAATGTTACGTGGCTTATCACGCTTTAGGATATTCTGAAGAAAATCCTTTTACATCAACGTAGGGTACTATTGAAACAGTAGCTCAAGGGACCTAGCACATTGAGATAGCGCCATTGAGGGAGCCATGGACAAGAATAGAGAATTTGAACCCTAGTGTGTATATAGGGACAAAATGCATCTTCATAAGAACTCATGAAAGTGTCGTTTGTAGGTCTACGAAATGACAGACTTACTAGCAAAGGCAAGGAAAAAAAGTGTTTCTGTTTTGATCGCATTAGCAATTAAGAAAATGGGAGACACAGCATACAATTATGAGGAAGTAAGGTAGTTCGTCAAGTAAAAAAGAGTGGACAAATGTGCATAGGAAGTAATTTTGGAGGTATTAGTACTCTATTTATTTATTTATTTATTTCTAGCAATACCAAGTCACATTCAATGTAACATTAACTGTCTAAACTAATATCATTAAAAGTCATATTGAATCCTTTGTTGAAAAGTTTTTCCCTTCTGTAACTAGCCTGTGAGTGTTTAGTGTCAACTTCAGAAAAGAGAGTCATTAGAGAAGAATCTCCGAAGCGCAATAGGCTCAGCAAAATAACAGTAAAAAGAAGACTGAATAACTCCTATACGGCTGATCAGTGGCTGATCCTCAAACACCGACTTGCTCTCTACTTAAGTTCTTTAAGAAAAATGTGCAGTAAAATTCCACGTATTGTCGGTTTAGAGTCGATTAGACTTCCTATTGTAGGCGAGCCTCTCGGAAACCTCTTATTAGTGAGAAAAATGGGATTGCCACTAATGATTGATCGAAGAATCTCTCTAGTTTTGAGACGAAGTTAAGTTTTCCATTATTAGATATGGTAGTATATGCTTCGAAGCCAATCAACAACAATCTTGAACAGAAGAGCTAGATATCTAGTATAAAACTAGCAGGAGTAGTACTCTTGAACAATCTGATGTCTTATGGAATATAAAATATAACATGGAATTGGAGGTTTCAGCATTACAGTGATCCTAACCAACATTTGCTCATATCAAGGAAGGTTTGCAGAAGCATAGGATTAGTAAGTTCCAGTGTCTAAGTCAAAAGTCCGTATCTTAATCGCATTGGGCACCTTCGAAAGTGCTGAACAGATATTCAAATATTATGATTACGCTACAAAAATCGGACACGATCCTGAGGTGCTTAGAGTATTATGAGATTTGTGCAGCGTTTACAAATTAAAGGAGGGCCAGGGACAGCTGCTATGAATACAGAATCAGATTTACTTGATAAAAGAATGAGCGACCACGAAATTTTTTTGTTTGTTTTGTAGTGTTTAACGCCCGCTTTAACTACTAATGGCACCACAGGCGGTGACACTGATGATACATGAATGATGATGGAACACCGGTGGAATGCGATGGCGGGGGAAACCGGAGTACCCGGAGAAAACCCGCCTCAGCGCCGTTTTGTCCACCACAAATCTCACGTGCGGTCGCTTGGGATCGAACCCCGGCCGTCTAGGTGAGAGGCAAGTGGTCTAACCACTCGGCCACGGCGCGGCCTTATGACCACGAAATGCTATGACAGGAAATCAGAGTGCAAGGTACTAAATATTCGACCCTCAGTTAAATTAACGGGAACATCGAAAAATATACAAATAATGTTGGAGATGGTAACACAAAAATGCTATGCTATAAGTTAATTACTTAACTTTGGATTTAAACTTTGAGCAAGGCTGCACAGTAAAAATGGAATTAATTTGCATAAGGAGACATTAAATTCAAATATTGTTTGTTAAGAACATTGCATATTGGCAATGTTGGAACTTTGCCCGCAGAAGTTCTTTTGCATGCTAGTAGATGTACTTACATTGGGTTGTCAAATTGAAGTGCCCTTATAAACCACTGATCCGAGGCCTGTTTGAGCCCGCGACCTTAAATAAGAAGTCCAGCACCATAGATGGACACACGTAGGATCACTAAGAGAAGTGAACGGTCAGTTAAAATGTTCATCTTTATAAAAGTAGTAAGACTAAGAGAGCACTAACTGTTCAAGCAGCATTAGTACGCGCCACCGAGTACCGTAAACTGCAATGATTCTCCGTTCTCGCGCATATTAGCAATCTTAATGCCATAGCACTAAATCCAAAGATAGCTAAAACTCCCACATTATTCAAAGCCAATGCGGTGAAGGGTATAAAGAATACTTTCAGCTCAGAAAGAATAAGAATTTGAACCTAGGCAATGCCAATAAATGGCTCAGAATGTGCACAGAATATGTAGATATGTTTCTTAATTTCTATTGGATATCTTGTCTGCAACACAGCAGCTAAATATACTTTCCAGACTCCGACTATATATATAACAGCAGACTTATTATTTATAAAAGCTTTGTACTACACGAGACCCCTGAAAAAGAGCTAACGAAATTAATTTCGGAAATACGAGATGACGGTATTTACAGACAAAGTAAAATTGGGTGCGTATTTCCTTTGTTAAGAGTTCCCAAGAAAGCTGATGTTCCAAGGAAATATAAACAGAGGATATGCACTCATTTTGGGAAACTATAAATAAATTACAAAAATAGACAGCTATCATATCCTAAATACTCCAGCTATATTAGATGAGCTAGGCAGAGAGGAATACTTTATTGCTCTGGATTATGAAACTAGGTAGTGACAAGTTTTAATAGCAGTGAAAGATATATGTAAAACTGCATTAAGCACACCCAATGGAAAAATGAATGAACATCTCTCTCGCGGACAGCAAGACGCGTAAAGTGAAGGTCGCCCTCTGCAGTTCTCCACTGGCGGATTTTAACTTGAAATAGCCCCGTTGAATTCCGTAGTTCTTGAGCGCACAAAGGGATATCTGCACGCGCCAAATACGTGGTAGTTGGGACACCTGGTGTACTTCCTCGCATCACAAGGAAATGGTTTTTGCGTAGCTACAAAGGAGATGGAAAATTGTTTGTTAGACACTGTTTTAGCTTTTGTATAACCTGGGGAAGTAGTGACAGAGCAGCAATCAAATTTCATAAGTATTATGTATTCGCTTCATGGTGGAGAAACAGGTCGTGTATTGCGCAGTGCGCTTCTTCTTCTTATTTTATATTTGAATTCATTTACACCTTAATTTTCCTTTTTTATATTCTACATTTTGTTTACTGAGTTTAATTTGAAAAGTTAGCTTTTAGGTTAGTTAATTATCTTAAAAATTATATAATATATAAAATTTGTAATGCTTGTGTTTGGAAATAAATTTAAAGTTTTAATATATGCCCCGGTATAGTTACCTTTACCGGGATAGCATACTCCCATTCTATTTATTTATTTATTTATTTATTTTGCTTTCACTGCACTGCCATTGGCATTTTTCGCTGCGCACTAGTGTGAAAGCCACGCTCAAGGCTGTGTTTATCAGCTATGTTTTACTCATACTGCCTCAGTTTATACCTCAGTTGATACCTTCTGCTCGTGTTGTAAATTTGGATTTTGTGCACCAAAGGTGTAAGTTTATTTCAGACATGCGTGTTGTGCGTCATTTTTGAACGCGTGTTCTTATTACTGTTGCTGTTTTTGTGTTGTTATTAGTCCACTAAAATGCCTATTTATAAATTCATACCTGAACACACGTAAAATCTGATTCATGTAAACTGGTGTGTAGTAGCTATAAGATGAAGTCTCCTTGTATTGCAGCTTCAGGAGGAGAAACTGTTAGACCAATGGAATAAGTTTAGGACAACGAGTCATCAAACGCTAAGCCTAGAAAGCGAAAACGAAATGTTCTGAGGGAGGAAAAATTGAGGAATAATGCTTGCATCATTAGAATGATCTCTAGAGAAGTCTCTGAGATATGTTGCACAAGAAGTATTAGTTTTCAAAATCCTCGGACCATGCAGTTGCAATTGTTTTAGAACGAAACCTTGCAGATGATTGTTGTACATGTTCGTGACCTCCAGGAATGCAGATGAACACTAATTTCTAACAAGGCTAGTACTCACTGTAGTGCACGTTGCTATCAGTAAAGGGTAAGCAACTTAGGAGATTTGGAAACCCGGTGTAATAGATCGTGCATGGAGCACGCTTACTTACGGTCTCAGGCTAGGCCTGTTTGAGATTGAAAAAATAATAGAACAGTTTATTACACTTATTAATAGAGTCTTGGAAAGAAAACGTGAAACAGTTCCAAATTGTTTTCGAAGGCTTCTCAACACCCATTAAAAACCACAAATTCAACTCCAAGTGAAAAATATGTGATTCAAATTATCTAACTTTGGCTTCCCTTTTCATTATTCGGCCATCGGAGATATGAGATCGATGCTAGCACCCTTGGAGGTTTTCATATGACGCGAATATTTCCGGTAAAACAACTTCCCTTGAGATAAAATTCCCCATTTCCAGTATATATTTTTCTCATTCGCATTTTACCTTACCAACCTACGGACGAACAAATTAATACAACAGAACTGATCAAGTTTTCTCAACGAAATGAACATTTCCTTGGACTTTAATCCCAGATACGTATCCTACATTACGAAAAAGGATATATCAATGAAGTTCTATGCCATAACCAGGAGGAGCCATGAACTGGAAGAGCTGATTTGACAATTTCTTACCATCTTAACACACGGGTCTTAATGGAAGCACGTTTTCTTGCATCTAAAACCATATACGCAGCAGGGATCTTTAATACCTTAGGTAGTAATGGTTGATGAAATTAATGATTTATTAAGGAACCAAACTCTGTGAGATGAAGTGGATCCTGCTAATATTTCCTTTGCTAAACTACTTATAATTATAATACACATCTAGTACCCATATTTATTGGCTCTATTTTTTCATACATTAGAAACCATTTTCCTTTCCCCATAAAATTAGCTTACACAACTCTACCCTCAAGAGAGAGTTGTGACGTAAAACGTTTAGTTGTATAACGCTTACAATAGTATGTGTAATTTATGATTATGGCCAGGTGCCGAGTAAATGTAACTGACTGAGCCCAGCTGAATCAGTAAAACACGTGCGTAAAGAAGCCACACTTATAAGCAAGCACCTACGCAAAGAAGATAGATGGGAATCAGCTCTGCTACACCCTAGGTGTGTGAAAATAATCTAGCAGATTTAGATCACCATTTTGTTTTCACGATATCTAAGCAATCAGTTGGGTCATACCGCACCAATTATAGAAACATTTTGCGCATTATTCCCTCAAGAAATTAAGATCTCAAAGTTTCAGTTAGAGGGAATCTTACCTTGACACCACAATGTAAATAGTATTCAGCGTGTGTAACTTTGCGTGCACTATCCATAGTAACTACCTTATGATGATGATGATGATGATGATGATCGGAGTTTAAGGGCTCTGTACTGCTCGCCATCAGTGCCCTAATAGTACCTACAAATGTAACAAAAGACTGTAGGTTTGCTGTTGTAGGTTTAGACTGTTACCTCAACGACTTCCGGAAGTTCACCCAAAGACCACTGGCACAGATTAGTGAGTTTAAAGGATAGAGGCACCCTAACCCGGGATAAGATATGTTACGGAAAAGAAGGGCTCAACTGAAACACCAGATTCTATTAAGTCTACTCGGTTGAGCCGTTATTTAGCGTACTAGGAACCAGCGCTGAGCACAAGGAACTCATAATGAGCTACCAGAAGAACTCTTGAATATTCTGATACACAGAATTGAAATAAAATTAAACTGGCTTCGGGATTTAGGAGGTTAGTAGTTTTTTTATGGCGTTTAACGGCCACTTTTACGACATGGGCACTGCTGCCAACGACACTCATGATACATGGAATGAAGATGGAGAACCGGTGGAATGTGATGGCGGGGAAACCGGAGAACCCGGTGAAAACTCACCCCTGTGCCACTTTGTCCACCACAAATCCCACATGCGGTCGCCTGGGATTGAGCCCTAGAGAAGCCTTGGTGAGAAAAAGTGGTTAATCACTCGGCTGTGGGTCGGTCGGAGTTTCCTCGCGTCCGACACACACATACACACACGCGTTCTCTCTCTCTCTCTTATACACATCATACACACATACATACAACTTTAAGAAATCTGATGCAGCTACCTGATTGTCAACCGCATCCCATGTATGGTCGTTACATATTCCAGGCCCGGAAAGTTCTGTCCCCGAAATCTTTAGAAAAGCTTGGAAGAGTGTGTACAGAATAACGGTTGTGGCTTATGGAATATGCCTTGTCCTATGTGTGGACCAGAGAAAATTTATAGAGGCGAGTGTGATTTCCTCCGGGAATGGGATGTATATTTGGTCAACCCTAAATTCGAACATAAATACGCTACTAAGCACTTTTCGCTCTTCTTTCCAGCAACACACATGCGTAGCGGCCCAAAAACAAATCCACGTGAGTGAAGAAAGAAAACCAAAGTGAAAGGGCAATCGCGACGAGAGAATACGTTCTATCATGCAGGTTCTATCTTTTCACGTATTTGCTTGCTTTTGGAACATAGTTCTATGAGCCTAGATTTGGAGGATCCCAAAACACCGATGTAGTTCACTAGCAACTAATTTTCGCCTGGATGTGAAAGGTTTTTGGAGAGCTCCAAATTTATTTTCAACGTACATACTTCTCCTGTCATACAGACGTTTATTCTGTTTCGGTATTCAAGCGATGTTCTGCGCGACAATGCCCACACGTTTAACACTCTGCCTTGGTTTGTTGGAAAAAAAAAACATTTGTTGCCTATAGCTGTGCAACAGACGTTGAGCTTCCAAGCATAAATAATCTGAAAAGCAATAAATGCAATGGTCGCTTGCTTGTGTTATTTACGCCAATCTGATGAAAGCACTATCCTATCTATGTGTTGAGTTCATATAGTTGCCTTAAGTTAATGGGAGGTTCTGTGAGATCATCCGTCTGCAATCTCTAAACAGCCGTGAAGAATGGATTCTTTCTCACCAATAATCGTAAGATTTATGTCACTTCGCCAATCAACACTGAGGTTAGTTTTAATGGAATAACTACCTTCTATGGTTGCGTATACCTCTAAGTAGCGAAAAAACAATACGTTAATACAATTATGTAATGGTTCGATTAAATATGCATTAAAGATGGCCCAGAAAACTTTTTAAAATACTTTTCATAAATAATTAGCTGTTGCACTGAATTACCCTCTAGCTTTCTGGTTTAGGGTCTCCATTCGGTGCTGACACCAGGTCTACCGTGAATTCTTTTTCATATTCAAAAAAAAGTATGAGATAAAGTATTAAAAGGCTCTAGCAAACCTTGCGATGCGTATTATTATTATTATTATTATTATTGTTATTATTAGTAGTAGTAGCAACAGCAGCAGAAGTAGTGGTATAGTAGTAGCAGCAGCAGTAGTAGTAGTAGTAGTAGTAATAGTAGTAGTAGTATTAGTAGTAGTAGCAACAGTAGCAGTAATATAGCAGGAGAAGTAGTAATATTTGTACTAGTAGTAGTAGCAACAGTAACAGTAGTAGTAGTATAGCAGTAGAAGTAGTAGTAGTAGTATATAAGTAGTAGTAGTAGTAGTAGCAACAGTAACAGTAGTAGTAGTATAGCAGTAGAAGTAGTAGTAGTAGCAACAGTAACAGTAGCACTAGTATAGCAGTAGAAGTAGTAGTAGTAGTAGCAACAGTAACAGTAGCACTAGTATAGCAGTAGAAGTAGTAGTAGTAGTAGCAACAGTAACAGTAGTAGTAGTAGCAACAGTAACAGTAGCACTAGTATAGCAGTAGAAGTAGTACTAGTAGTAGCAACAGTAACAGTAGTAGTAGTAGCAACAGTAACAGTAGCACTAGTATAGCAGTAGAAGTAGTAGTAGTAGTAGCAACAGTAACAGTAGCACTAGTATAGCAGTAGTAGTAGTAGTAGAAACAGTAACAGTAGTAGTAGTATAGTAGTAGAAGTAGTAGTAGTAGCAACAGTAACAGTAGCACTAGTATAGCAGTAGAAGTAGTAGTAGTAGTAGCAACAGTAACAGTAGTAGTAGTATAGCAGTAGAAGTAGTACTAGTAGTAGCAACAGTAACAGTAGTAGTAGTAGTAGCAACAGTAACAGTAGTAGTAGTAGCAACAGTAACAGTAGTAGTAGTAGCAACAGTAACAGTAGTAGTAGTAGCAACAGTAACAGTAGTAGTAGTAGTAGTAGTAGCAACAGTAACAGTAGTAGTAGTAGTAGTAGCAACAGTAACAGTAGTAGTAGTAGTAGCAACAGTAACAGTAGTAGTAGTAGCAACAGTAACAGTAGTAGTAGTAGCAACAGTAACAGTAGTAGTAGTAGTAGTAGCAACAGTAACAGTAGTAGTAGTAGCAACAGTAACAGTAGTAGTAGTAGTAGCAACAGTAACAGTAGTAGTAGTAGCAACAGTAACAGTAGTAGTAGTAGCAACTGTAACAGTAGTAGTAGTAGCAACAGTAACAGTAGTAGTAGTAGCAACAGTAACAGTAGCACTAGTATAGCAGTAGAAGTAGTAGTAGTAGTAGCAACAGTAACAGTAGTAGTAGTATAGCAGTAGAAGTAGTAGTAGTAGCAACAGTAACAGTAGTAGTAGTAGCAACAGTAACAGTAGTAGTAGTATAGCAGTAGAAGTAGTAGTAGTAGTAGCAACAGTAACAGTAGTAGTAGCAACAGTAACAGTAGTAGTAGCAACAGTAACAGTAGTAGTAGTATAGCAGTAGAAGTAGTAGTAGTAGTAGCAACAGTAACAGTAGTAGTAGCAACAGTAACAGTAGCACTAGTATAGCAGTAGAAGTAGTAGTAGTAGTAGCAACAGTAACAGTAGTAGTAGTAGTAGTAGTATAGCAGTAGAAGTAGTAGTAGTAGCAACAGTAACAGTAGTAGTAGTATAGCAGTAGAAGTAGTAGTAGTAGTAGCAACAGTAACAGTAGTAGTAGTAGCAACAGTAACAGTAGTAGTAGTAGCAACAGTAACAGTAGTAGTAGTAGCAACAGTAACAGTAGTAGTAGTAGCAACAGTAACAGTAGTAGTAGTAGTAGTAGTAGCAACAGTAACAGTAGTAGTAGCAACAGTAACAGTAGTAGTAGTAGCAACAGTAACAGTAGCACTAGTATAGCAGTAGAAGTAGTAGTAGTAGTAGCAACAGTAACAGTAGTAGTAGTAGTAGTAGTATAGCTGTAGAAGTAGTAGTAGTAGCAACAGTAACAGTAGTAGTAGTATAGCAGTAGAAGTAGTAGTAGTAGCAACAGTAACAGTAGTAGTAGTAGCAACAGTAACAGTAGTAGTAGTAGCAACAGTAACAGTAGTAGTAGTATAGCAGTAGAAGTAGTAGTAGTAGTAGTAGCAACAGTAACAGTAGTAGTAGTAGCAACAGTAACAGTAGTAGTAGTACTAGCAACAGTAACAGTAGTAGTAGCAACAGTAACAGTAGCACTAGTATAGCAGTAGAAGTAGTAGTAGTAGTAGCAACAGTAACAGTAGTAGTAGTAGTAGTAGTATAGCAGTAGAAGTATTAGCAACAGTAACAGTAGTGGTAGTATAGCAGTAGAAGTAGTAGTAGTAGTAGCAACAGTAACAGTAGTAGTAGTAGCAACAGTAACAGTAGTAGTAGTAGTAGCAACAGTAGCAGTAGTAGTAGTAGCAACAGTAACAGTAGCACTAGTATAGCAGTAGAAGTAGTAGTAGTAGTAGTAGCAACAGTAACAGTAGTAGTAGTAGTAGTAGTATAGCAGTAGAAGTAGTAGTAGTAGTAGCAACAGTAACAGTAGTAGTAGTAGCAACAGTAACAGTAGTAGTAGTAGCAACAGTAACAGTAGTAGTAGTAGCAACAGTAACAGTAGTAGTAGTAGCAACAGTAACAGTAGTAGTAGTAGCAACAGTAACAGTAGTAGTAGTAGCAACAGTAACAGTAGTAGTAGTAGCAACAGTAACAGTAGTAGTAGTAGCAACAGTAGCAGTAGTAGTAGTAGCAACAGTAACAGTAGTAGTAGTAGCAACAGTAACAGTAGTAGTAGTAGTAGTAGTAGTAGTAGCAACAGTAACAGTAGTAGTAGTAGTATAGCAGTAGAAGTAGTAGTAGTAGCAACAGTAACAGTAGCACTAGTATAGCAGTAGAAGTAGTAGTAGTAGCAGCAACAGTAACAGTAGTAGTAGTAGCAACAGTAACAGTAGTAGTAGTAGCAACAGTAACAGTAGTAGTAGTAGCAACAGTAACAGTAGTAGTAGTAGCAACAGTAGCAGTAGTAGTAGTAGTAGTAGTAGCAACAGTAACAGTAGTGGTAGTAGAAACAGTAACAGTAGTAGTAGTAGTAGTAGTAGCAACAGTAACAGTAGTAGTAGTAGTAGTAGTAGTAGTATAGCAGTAGAAGTAGTAGTAGTAGCAACAGTAACAGTAGTAGTAGTAGTAGCAACAGTAACAGTAGTAGTAGTAGCAACAGTAACAGTAGTAGTAGTAGCAACAGTAACAGTAGTAGTAGTAGCAACAGTAACAGTAGTAGTAGTAGCAACAGTAACAGTAGTAGTAGTAGCAACAGTAACAGCAGTAGTGTAGCAACAGTAACAGTAGTAGTAGTAGCAACAGTAACAGTAGCACTAGTATAGCAGTAGAAGTAGTAGTAGTAGTAGCAACAGTAACAGTAGTAGTAGTAGTAGTAGTATAGCAGTAGAAGTAGTAGTAGTAGCAACAGTAACAGTAGTAGTAGTATAGCAGTAGAAGTAGTAGTAGTAGTAACAACAGTAACAGTAGTAGTAGTAGCAACAGTAACAGTAGTAGTAGTAGCAGCAACAGTAGCAGTAGTAGTAGTAGCAACAGTAACAGTAGTAGTAGTAGCAACAGTAACAGTAGTAGTAGTAGTAGTAGTAGTAGTAGTAGTAGTAGTAGTAGTAGTAGTAGTATAGCAGTAGAAGTAGTAGTAGTAGTAGCAACAGTAAATGTAGTAGTAGTAGCAACAGTAACAGTAGCACTAGTATAGCAGTAGAAGTAGTAGTAGTAGTAGTAGTAGTAGTAGTAGTAGCAACAGTAACAGTAGTAGTAGTATTAGTAGTAGTATAGCAGTAGAAGTAGTAGTAGTAGCAACAGTAACAATAGCACTAGTATAGCAGTAGAAGTAGTAGTAGTAGTAGCAACAGTAACAGTAGTAGTAGTAGCAACAGTAACAGTAGTAGTAGTAGTAGTAGTAGTAGTAGCAACAGTAACAGTAGTAGTAGTAGTAGTATAGCACTAGAAGTAGTAGTAGTAGCAACAGTAACAGTAGTAGTAGTAGCAACAGTAACAGTAGTAGTAGTAGTAGTAGCAACAGTAACAGTAGTAGTAGTAGTAGTAGTAGTATAGCACTAGAAGTAGTAGTAGTAGCAACAGTAACAGTAGTAGTAGTAGTAGCAACAGTAACAGTAGCACTAGTATAGCAGTAGAAGTAATAGTAGTAGTAGCAACAGTAACAGTAGTAGTAGTAGTAGTAGCAACAGTAACAGTAGTAGTAGTAGCAACAGTAACAGTAGCACTAGTATAGCATCAGAAGTAGTAGTAGCAGTAGCAACAGTAACAGTAGTAGTAGTATAGCAGTAGAAGTAGTAGTAGTAGAACAGTAGCAGTAGTAGTAGTATAGCAGTAGAAGTAGTAGTAGTAGCAACAGTAACAGTAGCACTAGTATAGCAGTAGAAGTAGTAGTAGTAGTAGCAACAGTAACAGTAGTAGTAGTATAGCAGTAGAAGTAGTAGTAGTAGTAGTAGCAACAGTAACAGTAGCACTAGTATAGCAGTAGAAGTAGTAGTAGTAGTAGCAACAGTAACATTAGTAGTAGTATAGCAGTAGAAGTAGTAGTAGTAGTAGTAGCAACAGTAACAGTAGCACTAGTATAGCAGTAGAAGTAGTACTAGTAGTAGTAGCAACAGTAACAGTAGCACTAGTATAGCAGTAGAAGTAGTAGTAGTAGTAGCAACAGTAACAGTAGTAGTAGTATAGCAGTAGAAGTAGTAGTAGTAGTAGTAGCAACAGTAACAGTAGTAGTAGTATAGCAGTAGAAGTAGTAGTAGTATAGCAGTAGAAGTAGTACAAGTAGCAACAGTAACAGTAGCACTAGTATAGCAGTAGAAGTAGTAGTAGTAGTAGCAACTGTAACAGTAGTAGTAGTATAGCAGTAGAAGTAGTAGTAGTAGCAACAGTAGCAGTAGTAGTAGTATAGCAGTAGAAGTAGTAGTATTAGTACTAGTAGTAGTAGCAACAGTAACAGTAGTAGTAGTAGCAACAGTATCTGTAGTAGTAGTAGCAACAGTATCAGTAGTATAGCAGTAGAAGTAGTAGTATTAGTACTAGTAGTAGTAGCAACAGTAACAGTAGTAGTAGTAGCAACAGTATCAGTAGTAGTAGTAGCAACAGTATCAGTAGAATAGCAGTAGAAGTAGTAGTATTAGTACTAGTAGTAGTAGCAACAGTAACAGTAGAATAGCAGTAGAAGTAGTAGTATTAGTACTAGTGGTAGTAGCAACAGTATCAGTAGAATAGCAGTAGAAGTAGTAGTATTAGTACTATTAGTAGTAGCAACAGTAACAGTAGTAGTAGTAGCAACAGTAGCAGTGGTAGTAGTAGCAACAGTATCAGTAGAATAGCAGTAGAAGTAGTAGTATTAGTACTAGTAGTAGTAGCAACAGTAACAGTAGCACTAGTATAGCAGTAGAAGTAGTAGTAGTAGTAGCAACAGTAACAGTAGTAGTAGTATAGCAGTAGAAGTAGTAGTAGTAGTAGCAACAGTAACAGTAGTAGTAGTATACCAGTAGAAGTAGTAGTAGTATAGCAGTAGAAGTAGTACAAGTAGCAACAGTAACAGTAGCACTAGTATAGCAGTAGAAGTAGTAGTAGTAGTAGCAACAGTAACAGTAGTAGTAGTATAGCAGTAGAAGTAGTAGTAGTAGCAACAGTAGGAGTAGTAGTAGTATAGCAGTAGAAGTAGTAGTATTAGTACTAGTAGTAGTAGCAACAGTAACAGTAGTAGTAGTAGCAACAGTATCTGTAGTAGTAGTAGCAACAGTATCAGTAGTATAGCAGTAGAAGTAGTAGTATTAGTACTAGTAGTAGTAGCAACAGTAATAGTAGTAGTAGTAGCAACAGTATCAGTAGTAGTAGTAGCAACAGTATCAGTAGAATAGCAGTAGAAGTAGTAGTATTAGTACTAGTAGTAGTAGCAACAGTAACAGTAGAATAGCAGTAGAAGTAGTAGTATTAGTACTAGTAGTAGTAGCAACAGTATCAGTAGAATAGCAGTAGAAGTAGTAGTATTAGTACTAGTAGTAGTAGCAACAGTAACAGTAGTAGTAGTAGCAACAGTAACAGTAGTAGTAGTAGCAACAGTAACAGTAGTAGTAGTAGCAACAGTAGCAGTAGTAGTAGTAGTAGTAGCAACAGTAACAGTAGTGGTAGTAGAAACAGTAACAGTAGTAGTAGTAGTAGTAGTAGCAACAGTAACAGTAGTAGTAGTAGTAGTAGTAGTATAGCAGTAGAAGTAGTAGTAGTAGTAGCAACAGTAACAGTAGTAGTAGTAGTAGCAACAGTAACAGTAGTAGTAGCAACAGTAACAGTAGTAGTAGTAGCAACAGTAACAGTAGTAGTAGTAGCAACGGTAGCAGTAGTAGTAGTAGTAGCAACAGTAACAGTAGTAGTAGTAGCAACAGTAACAGTAGTAGTAGTAGCAACAGTAACAGTAGTAGTAGTAGCAACAGTAGCAGTAGTAGTAGTAGCAACAGTAACAGTAGTAGCAGTAGCAACAGTAACAGTAGTAGTAGCAACAGTAACAGTAGTAGTAGTAGCAACAGTAGCAGTAGTAGTAGTAGCAACAGTAACAGTAGTAGTAGTAGCAACAGTAACAGTAGTAGTAGTAGTAGTAGTATAGCAGTAGAAGTAGTAGTAGTAGCAACAGTAACAGTAGCACTAGTATAGCAGTAGAAGTAGTAGTAGTAGCAGCAACAGTAACAGTAGTAGTAGTAGCAACAGTAACAGTAGTAGTAGTAGCAACAGTAACAGTAGTAGTAGTAGCAACAGTAACAGTAGTAGTAGTAGCAACAGTAGCAGTAGTAGTAGTAGTAGTAGCAACAGTAACAGTAGTGGTAGTAGAAACAGTAACAGTAGTAGTAGTAGTAGTAGTAGCAACAGTAACAGTAGTAGTAGTAGTAGTAGTATAGCAGTAGAAGTAGTAGTAGTAGCAACAGTAACAGTAGTAGTAGTATAGCAGTAGAAGTAGTAGTAGTAGCAACAGTAACAGTAGTAGTAGTGGCAACAGTAACAGTAGTAGTAGTAGCAACAGTAACAGTAGTAGTAGTAGTAGCAACGGTAGCAGTAGTAGTAGTAGTAGCAACAGTAACAGTAGTAGTAGTAGCAACAGTAACAGTAGTAGTATTAGCAACAGTAACAGTAGTAGTAGTAGCAACAGTAGCAGTAGTAGTAGTAGCAACAGTAACAGTAGTAGCAGTAGCAACAGTAACAGTAGTAGTAGCAACAGTAACAGTAGTAGTAGCAACAGTAACAGTAGTAGTAGTAGCAACAGTAGCAGTAGTAGTAGTAGCAACAGTAACAGTAGTAGTAGTAGCAACAGTAACAGTAGTAGTAGCAACAGTAACAGTAGTAGTAGCAACAGTAACAGTAGTAGTAGCAACAGTAACAGTAGTAGTAGTAGCAACAGTAGCAGCAGTAGTAGTAGCAACAGTAACAGTAGTAGTAGTAGCAACAGTAACAGTAGTAGTAGCAACAGTAACAGTAGTAGTAGTAGCAACAGTAGCAGTAGTAGTAGTAGCAACAGTAACAGTAGTAGTAGTAGCAACAGTAACAGTAGTAGTAGTAGCAACAGTAACAGTAGTAGTAGTAGCAACAGTAACAGTAGTAGTAGTAGCAACAGTAACAGTAGTAGTAGTAGCAACAGTAGCAGTAGTAGTAGTAGCAACAGTAACAGTAGTAGTAGTAGTAGCAACAGTAACAGTAGTAGTAGTAGCAACAGTAACAGTAGTAGTAGTAGCAACAGTAACAGTAGTAGTAGTAGCAACAGTAACAGTAGTAGTAGTAGCAACAGTAACAGCAGTAGTAGTAGCAACAGTAACAGTAGTAGTAGTAGCAACAGTAACAGTAGCACTAGTATAGCAGTAGAAGTAGTAGTAGTAGTAGTAGCAACAGTAACAGTAGTAGTAGTAGTAGTAGTATAGCAGTAGAAGTAGTAGTAGTAGCAACAGTAACAGTAGTAGTAGTATAGCAGTAGAAGTAGTAGTAGTAGTAACAACAGTAACAGTAGTAGTAGTAGCAACAGTAACAGTAGTAGTAGTAGCAGCAACAGTAGCAGTAGTAGTAGTAGCAACAGTAACAGTAGTAGTAGTAGCAACAGTAACAGTAGTAGTAGTAGTAGTAGTAGTAGTAGTAGTAGTAGTAGTAGTAGTAGTATAGCAGTAGAAGTAGTAGTAGTAGTAGCAACAGTAAATGTAGTAGTAGTAGCAACAGTAACAGTAGCACTAGTATAGCAGTAGAAGTAGTAGTAGTAGTAGTAGTAGTAGTAGTAGTAGCAACAGTAACAGTAGTAGTAGTAGTAGTATTAGTAGTAGTATAGCAGTAGAAGTAGTAGTAGTAGCAACAGTAACAATAGCACTAGTATAGCAGTAGAAGTAGTAGTAGTAGTAGCAACAGTAACAGTAGTAGTAGTAGCAACAGTAACAGTAGTAGTAGTAGTAGTAGTAGCAACAGTAACAGTAGTAGTAGTAGTAGTAGTATAGCACTAGAAGTAGTAGTAGTAGCAACAGTAACAGTAGTAGTAGTAGCAACAGTAACAGTAGTAGTAGTAGTAGTAGCAACAGTAACAGTAGTAGTAGTAGTAGTAGTAGTAGTATAGCACTAGAAGTAGTAGTAGTAGCAACAGTAACAGTAGTAGTAGTAGCAACAGTAACAGTAGCACTAGTATAGCAGTAGAAGTAATAGTAGTAGTAGCAACAGTAACAGTAGTAGTAGTAGTAGTAGCAACAGTAACAGTAGTAGTAGTAGCAACAGTAACAGTAGCACTAGTATAGCATCAGAAGTAGTAGTAGCAGTAGCAACAGTAACAGTAGTAGTAGTAGTATAGCAGTAGAAGTAGTAGTAGTAGAACAGTAGCAGTAGTAGTAGTATAGCAGTAGAAGTAGTAGTAGTAGCAACAGTAACAGTAGCACTAGTATAGCAGTAGAAGTAGTAGTAGTAGTAGCAACAGTAACAGTAGTAGTAGTATAGCAGTAGAAGTAGTAGTAGTAGTAGTAGCAACAGTAACAGTAGCACTAGTATAGCAGTAGAAGTAGTAGTAGTAGTAGCAACAGTAACATTAGTAGTAGTATAGCAGTAGAAGTAGTAGTAGTAGTAGTAGCAACAGTAACAGTAGCACTAGTATAGCAGTAGAAGTAGTACTAGTAGTAGTAGCAACAGTAACAGTAGCACTAGTATAGCAGTAGAAGTAGTAGTAGTAGTAGCAACAGTAACAGTAGTAGTAGTATAGCAGTAGAAGTAGTAGTAGTAGTAGTAGCAACAGTAACAGTAGTAGTAGTATAGCAGTAGAAGTAGTAGTAGTATAGCAGTAGAAGTAGTACAAGTAGCAACAGTAACAGTAGCACTAGTATAGCAGTAGAAGTAGTAGTAGTAGTAGCAACTGTAACAGTAGTAGTAGTATAGCAGTAGAAGTAGTAGTAGTAGCAACAGTAGCAGTAGTAGTAGTATAGCAGTAGAAGTAGTAGTATTAGTACTAGTAGTAGTAGCAACAGTAACAGTAGTAGTAGTAGCAACAGTATCTGTAGTAGTAGTAGCAACAGTATCAGTAGTATAGCAGTAGAAGTAGTAGTATTAGTACTAGTAGTAGTAGCAACAGTAACAGTAGTAGTAGTAGCAACAGTATCAGTAGTAGTAGTAGCAACAGTATCAGTAGAATAGCAGTAGAAGTAGTAGTATTAGTACTAGTAGTAGTAGCAACAGTAACAGTAGAATAGCAGTAGAAGTAGTAGTATTAGTACTAGTGGTAGTAGCAACAGTATCAGTAGAATAGCAGTAGAAGTAGTAGTATTAGTACTATTAGTAGTAGCAACAGTAACAGTAGTAGTAGTAGCAACAGTAGCAGTGGTAGTAGTAGCAACAGTATCAGTAGAATAGCAGTAGAAGTAGTAGTATTAGTACTAGTAGTAGTAGCAACAGTAACAGTAGCACTAGTATAGCAGTAGAAGTAGTAGTAGTAGTAGCAACAGTAACAGTAGTAGTAGTATAGCAGTAGAAGAAGTAGTAGTAGTAGCAACAGTAACAGTAGTAGTAGTATAGCAGTAGAAGTAGTAGTAGTATAGCAGTAGAAGTAGTACAAGTAGCAACAGTAACAGTAGCACTAGTATAGCAGTAGAAGTAGTAGTAGTAGTAGCAACAGTAACAGTAGTAGTAGTATAGCAGTAGAAGTAGTAGTAGTAGCAACAGTAGGAGTAGTAGTAGTATAGCAGTAGAAGTAGTAGTATTAGTACTAGTAGTAGTAGCAACAGTAACAGTAGTAGTAGTAGCAACAGTATCTGTAGTAGTAGTAGCAACAGTATCAGTAGTATAGCAGTAGAAGTAGTAGTATTAGTACTAGTAGTAGTAGCAACAGTAATAGTAGTAGTAGTAGCAACAGTATCAGTAGTAGTAGTAGCAACAGTATCAGTAGAATAGCAGTAGAAGTAGTAGTATTAGTACTAGTAGTAGTAGCAACAGTAACAGTAGAATAGCAGTAGAAGTAGTAGTATTAGTACTAGTAGTAGTAGCAACAGTATCAGTAGAATAGCAGTAGAAGTAGTAGTATTAGTACTAGTAGTAGTAGCAACAGTAACAGTAGTAGTAGTAGCAACAGTAGCAGTGGTAGTAGTAGCAACAGTATCAGTAGAATAGCAGTAGAAGTAGTAGTATTGGTACTAGCAGTAGTAGCAACAGTAACAGTAGCACTAGTATAGCAGTAGAAGTAGTAGTAGTAGTAGCAACAGTAACAGTACTAGTAGTATAGCAGTAGAAGTAGTAGTCGTAGCAACAGTAGCAGTAGTAGTAGTATAGCAGTAGAAGTAGTAGTATTAGTACTAGTTGTAGTAGCAACAGTAGCACTAGTAGTAGTAGCAACAGTATCAGTAGAATAGCAGTAGGAGTAGTAGTATTAGTACTAGTAGTAGTAGCAACAGTAACAGTAGTAGTAGTAGCAACATTAGCAATGGTAGTAGTAGCAACAGTAGCAGTGGTAGTAGTAGCAACAGTAGCAGTAGTAGTAGTAGCAACAGTAGCAATGGTAGTAGTAGCAACAGTAACAGTAGTAGTAGTAGCAACATTAGCAATGGTAGTAGTAGTAACAGTAGCAATGGTAGTAGTACCAACAGTAGCATAGGTAGTAGTAGCAACAGTAACAGTGGTAGTTGTAGCAACAGTAGCAGTGGTAGTAGTAGGAACAGTAGCAGTGGTAGTAGTAGCAACAGTAACAGTAGTAGTAGTAGCAACAGTAACAGTGGTAGTAGTAGCAACAGTATCAGTGGTATAGCAGTAGAAGTAGTAGTATTAGTACTAGTAGTAGTAGCAACAGTAACAGTAGTAGTAGTAGCAACAATATCAGTAGAATAGCAGTAGAAGTAGTAGTATTAGTACTAGTAGTAGTAGCAACAGTAACAGTAGTAGTAGTAGCAACTGTATCAGTAGAATAGCAGTAGAAGTAGTAGTATTAGTACTAGTAGTAGTAGCAACATTAACAGTAGAATAGCAGTAGAAGCAGTAGTATTAGTAACAGTAGTAGTAGTAGCAACAGTATCAGTAGAATAGCAGTAGAAGCAGTAGTATTAGTACTAGTACAAGAAGCAGCAGTAGTAGTAGTAACAACAGTAACAGTAGTAGTAGTAGTAGTAGTAGTAGTAGTAGTAGCAACAGTAACAGTGGTAGTAGTAGCAACAGTATCAGTAGAATAGCAGTAGAAGTAGTAGTATTAGTACTAGTAATAGTAGCAACAGTAACAGTGGTAGTAGTAGCAACAATATCAGTGGTATAGCAGTAGAAGTAGTAGTATTAGTACTAGTAGTAGTAGCAACAGTAACAGTAGTAGCAGTAGCAACAATATCAGTAGAATAGTATTAGAAGTAGTAGTATTAGTACTAGTAGTAGTAGCAACAGTAACAGTAGTAGTAGTAGCAGCAACAGAATCAGTAGAATAGCAGTAGAAGTAGTAGTATTAGTACTAGTAGTAGTAGCAACAGTAACAGTAGAATAGCAGTAGAAGCAGTAGTATTAGTAACAGTAGTAGTAGTAGCAACAGTATCAGTAGAATAGCAGTAGAAGCAGTAATATTAGTACTAGTACAAGAAGCAGCAGTAGTACTAGTAACAACAGTAACAGTAGTAGTAGTAGTAGTTGTAGTATGAGCAACAATAACATTAGTAGCAGCAACTGTAACAGTAGTAGTAGTAGCAACAGTAGCAGTAGTAGTAGTAGCAACAGTAACAGTAGTAGTAGCAACAGTAACAGTAGTAGTAGTAGTAGTAACAACAGTAACAGTAGTAGCAGCAACAGTAACAGTAGTAGTAGTAGCAACAGTAGCAGTAGTAGTAGTAGCAACAGTAACAGTAGTAGTAGCAACAGTAACAGTGGTAGTAGTAGCAACAGTAACAGTAGTAGTAGTAGCAACAGTAACAGTAGTAGTAGTAGCAACAGTAGCAGTAGTAGTAGTAGCAACAGTAACAGTAGTAGTAGTAGCACAGTAACAGTAGTAGTAGTAGCAACAGTAACAGTAGCACAAGTAGTAGTAGCAACAGTAACAGTAGTAGTAATAGCAACAGTAGTAGTAGTAGTAGTAGCAACAGTAGCAGTAGTAGTAGTAACAACAGTAACAGTAGTAGTAGTAGCAACAGTAACAGTAGTAGTAGTAGCAACAGTAACAGTAGTAGTAGTAGCAACAGTAGCAGTAGTAGTAGTAGTAGCAACAGTAACAGTAGTAGTAGTAGCAACAGTAGCAGTAGTAGTAGTAGTAGCAACAGTAACAGTAGTAGTAGCAACAGTAACAGTAGTACTAGTAGCAACAGTAACAGTAGTAGTAGTAGTAGCAACAGTAACAGTAGTAGTAGTAGCAACAGTAACAGTAGTAGTAGTAGCAACAGTAACAGTAGTAGTAGCAACAGTAGCAGTAGTAGTAGTAGCAACAGTAGCAGTAGTAGTAGTAGCAACAGTAGCAGTAGTAGTAGTAGCAACAGTAGCAGTAGTAGTAGTAGCAACAGTAACAGTAGTAGTAGCAACAGTAACAGTAGTAGTAGTAGCAATAGTAACAGTAGTAGTAGCAACAGTAGCAGTAGTAGTAGCAACAGTAACAGTAGTAGTAGCAACAGTAGCAGTAGTAGTAGCAACAGTAACAGTAGTAGTAGCAACAGTAGCAGTAGTAGTAGCAACAGTAACAGTAGTAGTAGCAACAGTAGCAGTAGTAGTAGTAGCAACAGTAACAGTAGTAGTAGCAACAGTAACAGTAGTAGTAGTAGCAACAGTAACAGTAGTAGTAGTAGCAACAGTAGCAGTAGTAGTAGTAGCAACAGTAACAGTAGTAGTAGTAGCAACAGTAGCAGTAGTAGTAGTAGCAACAGTAGCAGTAGTAGTAGTAGCAACAGTAGCAGTAGTAGTAGTAGCAACAGTAGCAGTAGTAGTAGCAACAGTAACAGTAGTAGTAGTAGCAACAGTAGCAGTAGTAGTAGTAGCAACAGTAGCAGTAGTAGTAGTAGTAGCAACAGTAGCAGTAGTAGTAGCAACAGTAACAGCAGTAGTATTAGCAACAGTAGCAGTAGTAGTAGTAGCAACAGTAGCAGTAGTAGTAGTAGCAACAGTAGCAGTAGTAGTAGTAGCAACAGTAGCAGTAGTAGTAGCAACAGACACACTAGTAGTAGCAACAGTAGCAGTAGTAGTAGTAGCAACATTAGCATTAGTAGTAGTAGCAACAGTAACAGTAGTAGTAGTAGCAACAGTAACAGTAGTAGTAGTAGCAACAGTAACAGTAGTAGTAGAAGCAACAGTAGCAGTAGCAGTAGTAGCAACAGTAACAGTAGTAGTAGTAGCAACAGTAGCAGTAGTAGTAGCAACAGTAGCAGTAGTAGTAGTAGCAACAGTAACAGTAGTAGTAGTAGCAACAGTAACAGTAGTAGTAGTAGCAACAGTAACAGTAGTAGTAGTAGCAACAGTAACAGTAGTAGTAGTAGTAGCAACAGTAACAGTAGTAGCAACAGTAAAAGTAGTAGTAGTAGTAGTAGTAGCAACAGTAACAGTAGTAGTAGTAGTAGCAACAGTAACAGTAGTAGTAGCAACAGTAACAGTAGTAGTAGTAGCAACAGTAACAGTAGTAGTAGTAGCAACAGTAACAGAAGTAGTAGTAGTAGTAGCAACAGTAACAGTAGTAGTAGTAGTAGCAACAGTAACAGTAGTAGTAGTAGCAACAGTAACAGTAGTAGTAGTAGCAACAGTAACAGTAGTAGTACTAGCAACAGTAACAGTAGCACTAGTATAGCAGTAGAAGTAGTAGTAGTAGTAGCAACAGTAACAGTAGTAGTAGTATAGCAGTAGAAGTAGTAGTAGTAGCAACAGTAACAGTAGTAGTAGTAGCAACAGTAACAGTAGTAGTAGTATAGCAGTAGAAGTAGTAGTAGTAGTAGCAACAGTAACAGTAGTAGTAGCAACAGTAACAGTAGTAGTAGTATAGCAGTAGAAGTAGTAGTAGTAGCAACAGTAACAGTAGTAGTAGCAACAGTAACAGTAGCACTAGTATAGCAGTAGAAGTAGTAGTAGTAGTAGTAGCAACAGTAACAGTAGTAGTAGTAGTAGTAGTATAGCAGTAGAAGTAGTAGTAATAGCAACAGTAACAGTAGTAGTAGTATAGCAGTAGAAGTAGTAGTAGTAGTAGCAACAGTAACAGTAGTAGTAGTAGCAACAGTAACAGTAGTAGTAGTAGCAACAGTAACAGTAGTAGTAGTAACAGTAACAGTAGTAGTAGTAGCAACAGTAACAGTAGTAGTAGTAGCAACAGTAACAGTAGTAGTAGTAGTAGCAACAGTAACAGTAGTAGTAGTAGCAACAGTAACAGTAGTAGTAGTAGCAACAGTAACAGTAGCACTAGTATAGCAGTTGAAGTAGTAGTAGTAGTAGCAACAGTAACAGTAGTAGTAGTAGTAGTAGTAGTAGTAGTATAGCTGTAGAAGTAGTAGTAGTAGCAACAGTAACAGTAATAGTATAGCAGTAGAAGTAGTAGTAGTAGTAGCAACAGTAACAGTAGTAGTAGTAGCAACAGTAACAGTAGTAGTAGTAGCAACAGTAACAGTAGTAGTAGTATAGCAGTAGAAGTAGTAGTAGTAGTAGCAACAGTAACAGTAGTAGTAGTAGCAACAGTAACAGTAGTAGTAGTAGTAGCAACAGTAACAGTAGTAGTAGTATCAACAGTAACAGTAGCACTAGTATAGCAGTAGAAGTAGTAGTAGTAGCAACAGTAACAGTAGTAGTAGTAGTAGTAGTAGTAGTAGTAGTAGTAGTAGTAGTATAGCAGTAGAAGTAGTAGTATTAGCAACAGTAACAGTAGTGGTAGTATAGCAGTAGAAGTAGTAGTAGTAGTAGCAACAGTAACAGTAGTAGTAGTAGCAACAGTAACAGTAGTAGTAGTAGCAACAGTAGCAGTAGTAGTAGTAGCAACAGTAACAGTAGCACTAGTATAGCAGTAGAAGTAGTAGTAGTAGTAGAAACAGTAACAGTAGTAGTAGTAGTAGTATAGCAGTAGAAGTAGTAGTAGTAGTAGTAGCAACAGTAACAGTAGTAGTAGTAGCAACAGTAACAGTAGTAGTAGTAGCAACAGTAACAGTAGTAGTAGTAGCAACAGTAACAGTAGTAGTAGTAGCAACAGTAACAGTAGTAGTAGTAGCAACAGTAACAGTAGTAGTAGTAGCAACAGTAACAGTAGTAGTAGTAGCAACAGTAACAGTAGTAGTAGTAGCAACAGTAGCAGTAGTAGTAGTGGCAACAGTAACAGTAGTAGTAGTAGCAACAGTAACAGTAGTAGTAGTAGTAGTAGTAGCAACAGTAACAGTAGTAGTAGTAGTAGTATAGCAGTAGAAGTAGTAGTAGTAGCAACAGTAACAGTAGCACTAGTATAGCAGTAGAAGTAGTAGTAGTAGCAGCAACAGTAACAGTAGTAGTAGTAGCAACAGTAACAGTAGTAGTAGTAGCAACAGTAACAGTAGTAGTAGTAGCAACAGTACAGTAGTAGTAGTAGCAACAGTAGCAGTAGTAGTAGTAGTAGCAACAGTAACAGTAGTGGTAGTAGAAACAGTAACAGTAGTAGTAGTAGTAGTAGCAACAGTAACAGTAGTAGTAGTAGCAACAGTAACAGTGGTAGTAGTAGCAACAGTATCAGTAGAATAGCAGTAGAAGTAGTAGTATTAGTACTAGTAGTAGTAGCAACAGTAACAGTGGTAGTAGTAGCAACAATATCAGTGGTATAGCAGTAGAAGTAGTAGTATTAGTACTAGTAGTAGTAGCAACAGTAACAGTAGTAGTAGTAGCAGCAACAGAATCAGTAGAATAGCAGTAGAAGTAGTAGTATTAGTACTAGTAGTAGTAGCAACAGTAACAGTAGAATAGCAGTAGAAGCAGTAGTATTAGTAACAGTAGTAGTAGTAGCAACATTATCAGTAGAATAGCAGTAGAAGCAGTAATATTAGTACTAGTACAAGAAGCAGCAGTAGTACTAGTAACAACAGTAACAGTAGTAGTAGTAGTTGTAGTAGGAGCAACAATAACATTACTAGCAGCAACTGTAACAGTAGTAGTAGTAGCAACAGTAGCAGTAGTAGTAGTAGCAACAGTAACAGTAGTAGTAGCAACAGTAACAGTAGTAGTAGTAGTAGTAACAACAGTAACAGTAGTAGCAGCAACAGTAACAGTAGTAGTAGTAGCAACAGTAGCAGTAGTAGTAGTAGCAACAGTAACAGTAGTAGTAGCAACAGTAACAGTGGTAGTAGTAGCAACAGTAACAGTAGTAGTAGTAGCAACAGTAACAGTAGTAGTAGTAGCAACAGTAGCAGTAGTAGTAGTAGTAGCAACAGTAACAGTAGTAGTAGTAGCACAGTAACAGTAGTAGTAGTAGCAACAGTAACAGTAGCACTAGTAGTAGTAGCAACAGTAACAGTAGTAGTAGTAGCAACAGTAGTAGTAGTAGTAGTAGCAACAGTAGCAGTAGTAGTAGTAACAACAGTAACAGTAGTAGTAGTAGCAACAGTAACAGTAGTAGTAGTAGCAACAGTAACAGTAGTAGTAGTAGCAACAGTAGCAGTAGTAGTAGTAGCAACAGTAACAGTAGTAGTAGTAGCAACAGTAGCAGTAGTAGTAGCAACAGTAACAGTAGTAGTAGCAACAGTAACAGTAGTACTAGTAGCAACAGTAACAGTAGTAGTAGTAGTAGCAACAGTAACAGTAGTAGTAGTAGCAACAGTAACAGTAGTAGTACCAGCAACAGTAACAGTAGTAGTAGCAACAGTAGCAGTAGTAGTAGTAGCAACAGTAGCAGTAGTAGTAGTAGCAACAGTAGCAGTAGTAGTAGTAGCAACAGTAGCAGTAGTAGTAGTAGCAGCAGTAACAGTAGTAGTAGCAACAGTAACAGTAGTAGTAGTAGCAATAGTAACAGTAGTAGTAGCAACAGTAGCAGTAGTAGTAGCAACAGTAACAGTAGTAGTAGCAACAGTAGCAGTAGTAGTAGCAACAGTAACAGTAGTAGTAGCAACAGTGGCAGTAGTAGTAGCAACAGTAACAGTAGTAGTAGCAACAGTAGCAGTAGTAGTAGTAGCAACAGTAACAGTAGTAGTAGCAACAGTAACAGTAGTAGTAGTAGTAGCAACAGTAACAGTAGTAGTAGTAGCAACAGTAGCAGTAGTAGTAGTAGCAACAGTAACAGTAGTAGTAGTAGCAACAGTAGCAGTAGTAGTAGTAGCAACAGTAGCAGTAGTAGTAGTAGCAACAGTAGCAGCAGTAGTAGTAGCAACAGTAGCAGTAGTAGTAGCAACAGTAACAGTAGTAGTAGTAGCAACAGTAGCAGTAGTAGTAGTAGCAACAGTAGCAGTAGTAGTAGTAGCAACAGTAGCAGTAGTAGTAGTAGCAACAGTAGCAGTAGTAGTAGCAAGAGTAACAGCAGTAGTAGTAGCAACAGTAGCAGTAGTAGTAGTAGCAACAGTAGCAGTAGTAGTAGTAGCAACAGTAGCAGTAGTAGTAGTAGCAACAGTAGCAGTAGTAGTAGCAACAGACACAGTAGTAGTAGCAAAAGTAGCAGTAGTAGTAGTAGCAACATTAGCATTAGTAGTAGTAGCAACAGTAACAGTAGTAGTAGTAGCAACAGTAACAGTAGTAGTAGTAGCAACAGTAACAGTAGTAGTAGTAGCAACAGTAGCAGTAGCAGTAGTAGCAACAGTAACAGTAGTAGTAGTAGCAACAGTAGCAGTAGTAGTAGCAACAGTAGCAGTAGTAGTAGTAGTAGCAACAGTAACAGTAGTAGTAGTAGCAACAGTAACAGTAGTAGTAGTAGCAACAGTAACAGTAGTAGTAGTAGCAACAGTAACAGTAGTAGTAGTAGCAACAGTAACAGTAGTAGCAACAGTAAAAGTAGTAGTAGTAGTAGTAGCAACAGTAACAGTAGTAGTAGTAGTAGCAACAGTAACAGTAGTAGTAGTAGCAACAGTAACAGTAGTAGTAGTAGCAACAGTAACAGTAGTAGTAGTAGCAACAGTAACAGAAGTAGTAGTAGTAGTAATAGCAACAGTAACAGTAGTAGTAGTAGTAGCAACAGTAACAGTAGTAGTAGTAGCAACAGTAACAGTAGTAGTAGTAGCAACAGTAACAGTAGTAGTAGTAGCAACAGTAACAGTAGTAGTAGTAGCAACAGTAACTGTAGTAGTAGTAGCAACAGTAACAGTAGTAGTAGTAGCAACAGTAACAGTAGTAGTAGTAGCAAAAGTAACAGTAGTAGTAGTAGCAACAGTAACAGTAGTAGTAGTAGCAACAGTAACAGTAGTAGTAGTAGCAACAGTAACAGTAGTAGTAGTAGCAACAGTAACAGTAGTAGTAGTAGCAACAGTAGCAGTAGTAGTAGTAGCAACAGTAACAGTAGTAGTAGTAGCAACAGTAACAGTAGTAGTAGTAGTAGTAGTACCAACAGTAACAGTAGTAGTAGTAGTAGTATAGCAGTAGAAGTAGTAGTAGTAGCAACAGTAACAGTAGCACTAGTATAGCAGTAGAAGTAGTAGTAGTAGCAGCAACAGTAACAGTAGTAGTAGTAGCAACAGTAACAGTAGTAGTAGTAGCAACAGTAACAGTAGTAGTAGTAGCAACAGTAACAGTAGTAGTAGTAGCAACAGTAGCAGTAGTAGTAGTAGTAGTAGCAACAGTAATAGTAGTGGTAGTAGAAACAGTAACAGTAGTAGTAGTAGTAGTAGTAGCAACAGTAACAGTAGTAGTAGTAGTAGTAGTAGTATAGCAGTAGAAGTAGTATTAGTAGCAACAGTAACAGTAGTAGTAGTAGTAGCAACAGTAACAGTAGTAGTAGTAGCAACAGTATCAGTAGTAGTAGTAGCAACAGTAACAGTAGTAGTAGTAGCAACGGTAGCAGTAGTAGTAGTAGTAGCAACAGTAACAGTAGTAGTAGTAGCAACAGTAACAGTAGTAGTAGTAGCAACAGTAACAGTAGTAGTAGTAGCAACAGTAGCAGTAGTAGTAGTAGCAACAGTAACAGTAGTAGCAGTAGCAACAGTAACAGTAGTAGTAGCAACAGTAACAGTAGTAGTAGCAACAGTAACAGTAGTAGTAGTAGCAACAGTAGCAGTAGTAGTAGTAGCAACAGTAACAGTAGTAGTAGTAGCAACAGTAACAGTAGTAGTAGCAACAGTAACAGTAGTAGTAGCAACAGTAACAGTAGTAGTAGCAACAGTAACAGTAGTAGTAGTAGCAACAGTAGCAGTAGTAGTAGTAGCAACAGTAACAGTAGTAGTAGTAGCAACAGTAACAGTAGTAGTAGCAACAGTAACAGTAGTAGTAGTAGCAACAGTAGCAGTAGTAGTAGTAGCAACAGTAACAGTAGTAGTAGTAGCAACAGTAACAGTAGTAGTAGTAATAACAGTAACAGTAGTAGTAGTAGCAACAGTAACAGTAGTAGTAGTAGCAACAGTAACAGTAGTAGTAGTAGCAACAGTAGCAGTAGTAGTAGCAACAGTAACAGTAGTAGTAGTAGCAACAGTAACAGTAGTAGTAGTAGTAGCAACAATAACAGTAGTAGTAGTAGCAACAGTAACAGTAGTAGTAGTAGCAACAGTAACAGTAGTAGTAGTAGCAACAGTAACAGTAGTAGTAGTAGCAACAGTAACAGTAGTAGTAGTAGCAACAGTAACAGTAGTAGTAGTAGCAACAGTAACAGTAGTAGTAGTAGCAACAGTAACAGTAGCACTAGTATAGCAGTAGAAGTAGTAGTAGTAGTAGCAACAGTAACAGTAGTAGTAGTAGTAGTAGTATAGCAGTAGAAGTAGTAGTAGCAACAGTAACAGTAGTAGTAGTATAGCAGTAGAAGTAGTAGTACTAGTAGTAACAAAAGTAACAGTAGTAGTAGTAGCAACAGTAACAGTAGTAGTAGTAGCAACAGTAGCAGTAGTAGTAGTAGCAACAGTAACAGTAGTAGTAGTAGCAACAGTAACAGTAGTAGTAGTAGTAGTAGTAGTAGTAGTAGTAGTAGTAGTAGTAGTAGTAGTAGTAGTAGTAGTAGTATAGCAGTAGAAGTAGTAGTAGTAGTAGCAACAGTAACAGTAGTAGTAGTAGCAACAGTAACAGTAGCACTAGTATAGCAGTAGAAGTAGTAGTAGTAGTAGTAGTAGCAACAGTAACAGTAGTAGTAGTAGTAGTAGTAGTAGTAGTAGTAGTAGTAGTAGTAGTAGTAGTAGTAGTAGTAGTAGTAGTAGTATAGCAGTAGAAGTAGTAGTAGTAGCAACAGTAACAGTAGCACTAGTATAGCAGTAGAAGTAGTAGTAGTAGTAGCAACAGTAACAGTAGTAGTAGCAACAGTAACAGTAGTAGTAGTAGTAGTAGTAGTAGTAGTAGTAGTAGCAACAGTAACAGTAGTAGTAGTAGTAGTAGTAGTATAGCACTAGAAGTAGTAGTAGTAGCAACAGTAACAGTAGTAGTAGTAGTAGCAACAGTAACAGTAGTAGTAGTAGTAGTAGCAACAGTAACAGTAGTAGTAGTAGTAGTAGTAGTAGTAGTAGTAGTAGTAGTAGTAGTATAGCTCTAGAAGTAGTAGTAGTAGCAACAGTAACAGTAGTAGTAGTAGCAACAGTAACAGTAGCACTAGTATAGCAGTAGAAGTAATAGTAGTAGTAGCAACAGTAACAGTAGTAGTAGTAGTAGTAGCAACAGTAACAGTAGTAGTAGTAGCAACAGTAACAGTAGCACTAGTATAGCAGTAGAAGTAGTAGTAGCAGTAGCAACAGTAACAGTAGTAGTAGTATAGCAGTAGAAGTAGTAGTAGTAGAACAGTAGCAGTAGTAGTAGTATAGCAGTAGAAGTAGTAGTAGTAGCAACAGTAACAGTAGCACTAGTATAGCAGTAGAAGTAGTAGTAGTAGTAGCAACAGTAACAGTAGTAGTAGTATAGCAGTAGAAGTAGTAGTAGTAGTAGTAGCAACAGTAACAGTAGTAGTAGTATAGCAGTAGAAGTAGTAGTATAGCAGTAGAAGTAGTACAAGTAGCAACAGTAACAGTAGCACTAGTATAGCAGTAGAAGTAGTAGTAGTAGTAGCAACAGTAACAGTAGTAGTAGTATAGCAGTAGAAGTAGTAGTAGTAGCAACAGTAGCAGTAGTAGTAGTATAGCAGTAGAAGTAGTAGTATTAGTACTAGTAGTAGTAGCAACAGTAACAGTAGTAGTAGTAGCAACAGTATCTGTAGTAGTAGTAGCAACAGTATCAGTAGTATAGCAGTAGAAGTAGTAGTATTAGTACTAGTAGTAGTAGCAACAGTAACAGTAGTAGTAGTAGCAACAGTATCAGTAGTAGTAGTAGCAACAGTATCAGTAGAATAGCAGTAGAAGTAGTAGTATTAGTACTAGTAGTAGTAGCAACAGTAACAGTAGAATAGCAGTAGAAGTAGTAGTATTAGTACTAGTAGTAGTAGCAACAGTATCAGTAGAATAGCAGTAGAAGTAGTAGTATTAGTACTAGTAGTAGTAGCAACAGTAACAGTAGTAGTAGTAGCAACAGTAGCAGTGGTAGTAGTAGCAACAGTATCAGTAGAATAGCAGTAGAAGTAGTAGTATTAGTACTAGTAGTAGTAGCAACAGTAACAGTAGCACTAGTATAGCAGTAGAAGTAGTAGTAGTAGTAGCAACAGTAACAGTAGTAGTAGTATAGCAGTAGAAGTAGTAGTAGTAGTAGTAGCAACAGTAACAGTAGTAGTAGTATAGCAGTAGAAGTAGTAGTAGTATAGCAGTAGAAGTAGTACAAGTAGCAACAGTAACAGTAGCACTAGTATAGCAGTAGAAGTAGTAGTAGTAGTAGCAACAGTAACAGTAGTAGTAGTATAGCAGTAGAAGTAGTAGTAGTAGCAACAGTAGGAGTAGTAGTAGTATAGCAGTAGAAGTAGTAGTATTAGTACTAGTAGTAGTAGCAACAGTAACAGTAGTAGTAGTAGCAACAGTATCTGTAGTAGTAGTAGCAACAGTATCAGTAGTATAGCAGTAGAAGTAGTAGTATTAGTACTAGTAGTAGTAGCAACAGTAACAGTAGTAGTAGTAGCAACAGTATCAGTAGTAGTAGTAGCAACAGTATCAGTAGAATAGCAGTAGAAGTAGTAGTATTAGTACTAGTAGTAGTAGCAACAGTAACAGTAGAATAGCAGTAGAAGTAGTAGTATTAGTACTAGTAGTAGTAGCAACAGTATCAGTAGAATAGCAGTAGAAGTAGTAGTATTAGTACTAGTAGTAGTAGCAACAGTAACAGTAGTAGTAGTAGTAGCAACAGTAGCAGTAGTAGTAGTAGTAGCAACAGTAACAGTACTAGTAGTATAGCAGTAGAAGTAGTAGTAGTAGCAACAGTAGCAGTAGTAGTAGTATAGCAGTAGAAGTAATAGTATTAGTACTACTTGTAGTAGCAACAGTAGCACTAGTAGTAGTAGCAACAGTATCAGTAGAATAGCAGTAGGAGTAGTAGTATTAGTACTAGTAGTAGTAGCAACAGTAACAGTAGTAGTAGTAGCAACATTAGCAATGGTAGTAGTAGCAACAGTAGCAGTGGTAGTAGTAGCAACAGTAGCAGTAGTAGTAGTAGCAACAGTAGCAATGGTAGTAGTAGCAACAGTAACAGTAGTAGTAGTAGCAACATTAGCAATGGTAGTAGTAGCAACAGTAGTAATGGTAGTAGTAGCAACAGTAGCATAGGTAGTAGTAGCAACAGTAGCAGTGGTAGTAGTAGCAACAGTAGCAGTGGTAGTAGTAGCAACAGTAGCAGTGGTAGTAGTAGCAATAATAACAGTAGTAGTAGTAGCAACAGTAACAGTGGTAGTAGTAGCAACAGTATCAGTGGTATAGCAGTAGAAGTAGTAGTATTAGTACTAGTAGTAGTAGCAACAGTAACAGTAGTAGTAGTAGCAACAATATCAGTAGAATAGCAGTAGAAGTAGTAGTAATAGTACTAGTAGTAGTAGCAACAGTAACAGTAGTAGTAGTAGCAACAGTATCAGTAGAATAGCAGTAGAAGTAGTAGTATTAGTACTAGTAGTAGTAGCAACATTAACAGTAGAATAGCAGTAGAAGCAGTAGTATTAGTAACAGTAGTAGTAGTAGCAACAGTATCAGTAGAATAGCAGTAGAAGCAGTAGTATTAGTACTAGTACAAGAAGCAGCAGTAGTAGTAGTAACAACAGTAACAGTAGTAGTAGTAGTAGTAGTAGTAGCAACAGTAACAGTGGTAGTAGTAGCAACAGTATCAGTAGAATATCAGTAGAAGTAGTAGTATTAGTACTAGTAGTAGTAGCAACAGTAACAGTGGTAGTAGTAGCAACAGTATCAGTGGTATAGCAGTAGAAGTAGTAGTATTAGTACTAGTAGTAGTAGCAACAGTAACAGTAGTAGCAGTAGCAACAATATGAGTAGAATAGTAGTAGAAGTAGTAGTATTAGTACTAGTAGTAGTAGCAACAGTAACAGTAGTAGTAGTAGCAGCAACAGAATCAGTAGAATAGCAGTAGAAGTAGTAGTATTAGTACTAGTAGTAGTAGCAACAGTAACAGTAGAATAGCAGTAGAAGCAGTAGTATTAGTAACAGTAGTAGTAGTAGCAACAGTATCAGTAGAATAGCAGTAGAAGCAGTAATATTAGTACTAGTACAAGAAGCAGCAGTAGTACTAGTAACAACAGTAACAGTAGTAGTAGTAGTTGTAGTAGGAGCAACAATAACATTAGTAGCAGCAACTGTAACAGTAGTAGTAATAGCAACAGTAGCAGTAGTAGTAGTAGCAACAGTAACAGTAGTAGTAGCAACAGTAACAGTAGTAGTAGTAGTAGTAACAACAGTAACAGTAGTAGCAGCAACAGTAACAGTAGTAGTAGTAGCAACAGTAGCAGTAGTAGTAGTAGCAACAGTAACAGTAGTAGTTGCAACAGTAACAGTGGTAGTAGTAGCAACAGTAACAATAGTAGTAGTAGCAACAGTAACAGTAGTAGTAGTAGCAACAGTAGCAGTAGTAGTAGTAGCAACAGTAACAGTAGTAGTAGTAGCACAGTAACAGTAGTAGTAGTAGCAACAGTAACAAAAGCACTAGTAGTAGTAGCAACAGTAACAGTAGTAGTAGTAGCAACAGTAGTAGTAGTAGTAGTAGCAACAGTAGCAGTAGTAGTAGTAACAACAGTAACAGTAGTAGTAGTAGCAACAGTAACAGTAGTAGTAGTAGCAACAGTAACAGTAGCACTAGTATAGCAGTAGAAGTAGTAGTAGTAGTAGTAGTAGTAGTAGCAACAGTAACAGTAGTAGTAGTAGTAGTAGTAGTAGTAGTAGTAGCAACAGTAACAGTAGTAGTAGCAACAGTAACAGTAGTAGTAGTAGCAACAGTAACAGTAGTAGTAGTAGCAACAGTAACAGTAGTAGTACTAGCAACAGTAACAGTAGTAGTAGTAGCAACAGTAACAGTAGTAGTAGCAACAGTAGCAGTAGTAGTAGTAGCAACAGTAGCAGTAGTAGTAGTATCAACAGTAGCAGTAGTAGTAGTAGCAACAGTAGCAGTAGTAGTAGTAGCAACAGTAACAGTAGTAGTAGCAACAGTAACAGTAGTAGTAGTAGCAACAGTAACAGTAGTAGTAGCAACAGTAGCAGTAGTAGTAGCAACAGTAACAGTAGTAGTAGCAACAGTAGCAGTAGTAGTAGCAACAGTAACAGTAGTAGTAGCAATAGTAGCAGTAGTAGTAGCAACAGTAACAGTAGTAGTAGCAACAGTAGCAGTAGTAGTAGTAGCAACAGTAACAGTAGTAGTAGCAACAGTAACAGTAGTAGTAGTAGTAGCAACAGTAACAGTAGTAGTAGTAGCAACAGTAGCAGTAGTAGTAGTAGCAACAGTAACAGTAGTAGTAGTAGCAACAGTAGCAGTAGTAGTAGTAGCAACAGTAGCAGTAGTAGTAGTAGCAACAGTAGCAGTAGTAGTAGTAGCAACAGTAGCAGTAGTAGTAGCAACAGTAACAGTAGTAGTAGTAGTAGCAACAGTAGCAGTAGTAGTAGTAGCAACAGTAGCAGTAGTAGTAGTAGCAACAGTAGCAGTAGTAGTAGCAACAGTAACAGCAGTAGTAGTAGCAACAGTAGCAGTAGTAGTAGTAGCAACAGTAGCAGTAGTAGTAGCAACAGTAGCAGTAGTAGTAGCAACAGTAGCAGTAGTAGTAGCAACAGACACAGTAGTAGTAGCAACAGTAGCAGTAGTAGTAGTAGCAACAGTAGCATTAGTAGTAGTAGCAACAGTAACAGTAGTAGTAGTAGCAACAGTAACAGTAGTAGTAGTAGCAACAGTAACAGTAGTAGTAGTAGCAACAGTAGCAGTAGCAGTAGTTGCAACAGTAACAGTAGTAGTAGCAACAGTAGCAGTAGTAGCAACAGTAGCAGTAGTAGTAGTAGCAACAGTAACAGTAGTAGTAGTAGCAACAGTAACAGTAGTAGTAGTAGCAACAGTAACAGTAGTAGTAGTAGCAACAGTAACAGTAGTAGTAGTAGCAACAGTAACAGTAGTAGTAGTAGTAGCAACAGTAGCAGTAGTAGTAGCAACAGTAGCAGTAGTAGTAGTAGCAACAGTAACAGTAGTAGTAGTAGTAGTAGTAGCAACAGTAACAGTAGTAGTAGTAGCAACAGTAGCAGTAGTAGTAGTAGCAACAGTAACAGTAGTAGTAGTAGCAACAGTAACAGTAGTAGTAGTAGCAACAGTAACAGTAGTAGTAGTAGCAACAGTAGCAGTAGTAGTAGTAACAACAGTAACAGTAGTAGTAGTAGCAACAGTAACAGTAGTAGTAGTAGCAACAGTAACAGTAGTAGTAGTAACAACAGTAACAGTAGTAGTAGTAGCAACAGTAACAGTAGTAGTAGTAGCAACAGTAGCAGTAGTAGTAGCAACAGTAGCAGTAGTAGTAGTAACAACAGTAACAATAGTAGTAGTAGCAACAGTAACAGTGGTAGTAGTAGCAACAGTAACAGTAGTAGTAGTAGCAACAGTAACAGTAGTAGTAGTAGCAACAGTAGCAGTAGTAGTAGTAACAACAGTAACAGTAGTAGTAGTAGTAGTAGCAACAGTAACAGTAGTAGTAGTAGCAACAGTAACAGTAGTAGTAGTAGCAACAGTAACAGTAGTAGTAGTAGCAAAAGTAGCAGCAGTAGTAGTAGCAACAGTAACAGTAGTAGTAGTAACAACAGTAGCAGTAGTAGTAGTAACAACAGTAACAGTAGTAGTAGTAGTAGTAGTAGTAGTAGTAGTAGCAACAGTAACAGTAGTAGTAGTAGTAGCAACAGTAACAATAGTAGTAGCAACAGTAACAGTAGTAGTAGTAGCAACAGTAACAGTAGTAGCAACAGTAACAGTAGTAGTAGTAGTAGTAGTAGTAGTAGTAACAACAGTAACAGTAGTAGTAGCAACAGTAACAGTAGTAGTAGTAAAACCAGTAGCAGTAGTAGTAGTAACAACAGTAACAGTAGTAGTAGTAGTAGTAGTAGTAGTAACAACAGTAACAGTAGTAGTAGTAACAACAGTAGCAGTAGTAGTAGTAGTATTAGTA